>JAJIBD010012656.1:0-28860 GCA_021461705.1 Cryptotis parvus | reverse complement strand
GCCATTGCCAGGCTACTGCCCTGCGCCCGACTGTCTCTCTGGGCCTGTCCTGTCCTTACTCTTAGAAACAGCTGTTGTCCTGAATTTGATACTTTACTTAATGAGTGGTGGTGTTTTGTTTTTGTTTTTGTGGTTATACCTGGTAGTGCTCCTGGGCTGCTCCTGGCTCTGCATTCAGGTCACTCCTGGTTGTGCTGGGTGGGGAATAATCTGTGGTGTCAGCGATCGAACTGGGGTCAGCTACATGCAAGGCTAGGTTCTTAAAACCCTTATACTCTTTCTGGTGCCTTGAGTGTTCTTGTGTTTTTTTTTCCCAGCTGAGATTTTTATTTTTAACATTGGCATGTATTTATTTCATGCCAGCAGACCAGACTATCACAGCCCGGCTCGCGAGGCCGCTCACAGCCCCCGCAGTTCATCTATAATTGCTTTATTTAGAGGTGACTACAAGAGTATGTTGTCACCTGCACGGCAAGCCTGGCAAAGCTGCTCGTGTTGTATTTGATATGCCAAATACCAGTAACATTTTTATTAGGTCATTCCCATGACCTAACATAATGGTTTGAGGCTCTTTATGTTCCTGGAGCAAGTGGATGCCTTCGGGTTCTACTAGCATGAGACAGGACATATGGAGATATTACTGGTGTCCGCTCTAGCAAATAGATGATCACCGGGAAGATAGTGATGTATTTATTTAGTTTCAGGTATACAACATAATGAGATAATGAGTCAGTGTTTTTATATGTTGTGAAATGATCACTACACTAAGTCCAGTTAACGTCCAGTCTAGAGAGAGTCTTTGGTGGATGCCACTTCAGGGCAGTGCCTAGGGCCAGGTGGGCTAATAACCCAGCAGTATCCGGTAGCCTATGAAGTCCCAGGGATGGAACTCGGAATCTCACACATGCTAGGCAAGTGTTACACTACTGAGATGCATACCAGCCCTTTGAATGCGGGTCTTTAAAAAAAATCTGCTGGCGGTGCTGGGACTATAACTCAGTGTTAGAGCACCTCTGGGTCTGATCCTTGCCACCACCGTGAGGAAAAGCTGGCATGAAAGGTTTTTTAATTTTTTTTTTTTGGTCACACCCTGTGAAGCTCAGGGATTACTCCTGGCTCTGTGCTCAGGAATTACTCCTGGCAGTGCATGGGGGGACCATATGGGATACCAGGGATTGAACCGGGGCCGCCGCATGCAAGGCAAATGCCCTACTTGCTGTACTATTCGCTCTGGCTCAGGCATGAAAGTTTTTTTTTAACATGCCTTATTTATGAGTGGATAGAATGATAGATGCAGTTAAGTACTTTCATTCACTGCTGGTGGAAAACGTTAAGCTAGAAGACAATCTACTTCTACTTTGTTGGCCAGTCTCTCTCTTTTTTTTTTTTTTTTTTTTGCTTTTTTGGGTCACACCCTGCAATGCTCAGGGGTTTCTCCTGGCTCTGCACTCAGGAATTACTCCTGGCGGTGCTTGGGGGACCATATGGGGATGCCAGGGATCGAACCCGGGCCGGCATGGGCCGGCCGCGTGCAAGGCAAACGCCCTACCCGCTGGGCTATCGCTCCGACCCCTGTTGGCCAGTCTCTTAATCCTGGGTCTCTTGACATCCATGGTGATTCCAGTTGAGAAACCCTTTCTCTGGGGTCAGACTGAGTAGCACCTTCTCAGGTTAGACCCCCTCATTAGACTATCTCTTTCGTTCATTAACAAAAGTCCTGTTCACTTGTTATGGGCACCATTACTGGTTTCATAGATAGGAGTTAGCTTCTACAACAGTTTCGTCCATGATATTGAGCTCTGTATTCTGTGTTCCAGAACAGCAGTGTTAGGGAACTAGAGTGAGGAGATAACAAGCTTAAGTGTTAGATAATCAAGCATGGTTTATGGTGAGAGTCTGCTGTGTACATCAAGTGTAGTACTGACTTATTTAACCTCTCTCTGGTCCTCCTCAGCCTTAGGGAATCTCTTGTAATTTAAAAGCATTTATATATGCTTTAAGAAAATGAATTTTGTACTTAAGGACTTGTCAATGGTTATGGCTATATTATTTAATATGTCAACTGCTGATGCTACAGTGGGGTTCTTGAGTGCTTGAAAAGTTAATCTGGGGGCCAGAGGGATAGCACAGTGGGTAGGGCATTTGCCAACCCGGGTTGCATCCAGGGATTAAATAAAAAAAATGACATCATTAGGAATTAAATAAAAAAAAACAGGCTCTGCACTCAGGAATTACTCTTAGCGGTGCGCAGGGGACCATATGCCAGGGATTGAACCTGGGCTGGCCGTTTGCAAGGCAAACACCCTATATGCTATGCTGTTGCTCCAACCCCATACTTTAATATTTCTAGCCAAATGCCATAACCATGATAGCTTTCTATGTGGCTAGATCTGGAGAAGCCATGCAGACCAAACTCAGAAGGAACAGGCAGACACAGAATGAGGACGCAGAATGATCTTTGTATGCAGGGTGTAAAGAAACATAGTAGGAGAATAGCAAATGCCCCATGGCAACAGAAACTGAGAGCTGGTCTTCAGTAGGAGCTATCCCACCACGGGGGAGGCGGGCCTGTTATGGGAGGGACATTGGGACAACTGTGGGTTGGAGTGGTCGCTTTGGTGGAGGGTGTGGTACTAGAATGTGTTACCTATGAATCATGAAGACCAGTGTTGCAAATCACATTGTCTGAAAATTGGAAAGTGTGACAGTTTACTCTTAGACTTTCAAGAGTATTTTTTGTATGTTTGGGGCTACGCCTAGTGACGCTCAGGGGTTACTTTTAACCCTGTACTCGGGAATAACTTTTTGTGGTGCTCAGGGGCACCAAATGGAGTACAAGGTAAGGACCCAACCTACTGTGCTATCGCTCCGACCCTTGACTTTAAGTTCTTATTCAGGGGTCGGTGTGATGGCAGAGGGGTAGGGCATTTGCCTTGTATGTGGCTGCCCCCGGTTCAATCCCTGGCATCCATATGTTTCCCCGTGCACTGCCAGGATTAATTCCTGAGGCGCAGAGCCAGGAATAAATCCTGATCATCACTGGGTGTGACCAAAGAGCAAAAAGCAAAAAAAAAAAAAAAAAAAAAAACTTAGTCAACATAATTTTGGTATTGGCAGTGCCTTTAATAATTAATTTTTTTTTTTTTTTTTTTGCTTTTTGGGGTCACAACTGGTGATGCTCAGGGGTTACTCCTGGCTCTGCACTCAGGAATTACTCCTGGCGGTGCTCTGGGGGCCATATGGGATGCCAGGGATCAAACCCGGCCGACACAGGACGGCTGTGTGCAAGGCAAACGCCCGTACCGCTGGGCTATCGCTCCAGCCCCAATAATTTTATTTTTAACATGGGGATAGTAATTTATGGAATGTGTTGAAAAGCACATATGCTGTATTTGTAGCATTTGTGAGTATCATAGTTACACTTCTAAACAGCTGAAACTAGACTCCCCCCACTCCCCATACCATGGAGAACTGGGGTTTGGACACAATAAAAGTTTCAAGTATATTCAAAGTGTGTCTTTGGGCATTGGTCCAAGCAGCTACAATCAATAAAATAACATTTTCTAGTTAAACTATGAAGTAAATAAAATGTTATTAAACACATCTTTAAAATTACCTTAAAACCATAATGCTTGTTTGAAGTATTGGGGTTTTTTTTATTTGTATATGTAAAGGCAATAAACCATTGTCGTAGAGCTACTGCATGCAAAGGGCGTGTTCACAGTGGAGTCGATAGGTTCATGGATATTTAACCCCTGATGTAGATTCAAGAAATTCCACTCATGACTTAGATCCATTGTAACAAAAAGTACTTAGCTAAATTTGAGTACATATTATATGCCAGACTTTTAAACATTAAAAAAAAACCTTTCAATGTTAAAAGAATTAAGAAAGAATCATTATTAAATGTGCTGCTTTATTTGATCATTGGAACCAACCCAGTGTGGTTCTTATAAATGAGAAAGTGGGACTAGAGCGAGCAGTTCCAGGGTGACGTAGCAGGTAGAGCTGAGCTTTCACCAAAAGCTGTCTGACTCTCGAGCAGGCTGCTAACCATTGCGTGTTTCATCACACATGGAGAAGTACTGTAGTATTTAATAAATAATGACTTCTCTTAAATAATATTCATGCTATCCCTTAATTTTTTTGGGGGTCACACCCCTGCAATGCTCAGGGTTACTCCTGGCTCTGCACTCAGGAATTACTCCTGGCAGCCTGGCAAGCTACCCGTGTCGTATTTGATGTGCCAAATACCAGTAACAATTATAGACCTCATTCCCATGACCTGATGGAATGGTTTGAGGCTCTTTATGTGCCTGGAGCTAGCAGATGCCCTGGGCTCTACTAGCATGTGGCAGGACAATATGGAGATATTACTGGTGCCCGCTCGAGCAAATCCATGATGAACGGGAAGACAGTGATACAAGTGATACAAGTGCTCAGGGGACCATATGGGATGCCGGGGTCGAACCAGCCCTGTACTATCTTTCTAGCCTCTTATTTCTCAAAATTTTTTAATTGGTTGCAAGGAAAACTAATCTGTATCTGCATCTTTTTTTTCCCATTAGTGTCCATTTTTGTGGTCCTGACTTTTTGTTTTTTTTTGGGGGACCCCACCTGGCAGTGCTCAGGGCTTACTCCTGACAGTGCTCAGAGGACCATATGAGATGCCGAGATCACACTGGGTCAGCTGCATGCAAGGCCAACGCCCTTACCAGCTATACTATCTCTTCAGTCCCTTTTGTCCTGTTTTTACTGTTAAAGGTACTCACAGTACTCTGAACTTAAAAGACACTGAACAAATGTAAGGGTCTCTCAACAAGCGCAGATGTAAGTTTATATAAGTAAAATATCTTAAATAACTGTCTCTTCAAACTAGTCAGTATCTGGGATAAATCATTCAGACATTTACATGAACACAAATTAAAAAGAGGTGAAATCTGTGAAGAACCCTGGACATTACCACCATTTGTCAGGGATCTATGATGCCACATTTCTCTCCTTTAATCTCCCCCATGTCCTAATACCCTTGTCCCATCACAACATCTATTCATTCGTAACTTATGAGGGAATATCTAACTTGTTTTCAAGGCCATTATGAGGGCCATGGATGTGGCTTAGCTGTAACATATGTCTTGCATGCGTGAGACCTAGCCTCAAACCCCAGTACCACAAAAAAAAATTAAGGGGGCTGGAGTGATAGCACAGTAGGGAGGGCACTTGCCTTGCCTGCAGCCGAACTGGGTTCGAACCCCTGCATCCCATATAGTCCCCCAGCACTGCCAGGAGTAATTCCTGAGTGCAGAGCCAGGAGTAACTCTTGTACATCACTGGGTGTGACCCCAAAAAAGGCAAAAAAAGAAAAAAGTATAGAAGGTGAGGTGCTATCTCACTATCCCTAGCACCTCATATGGTCTCCTGAGACCCACCAGGGGTCATTGCTGAGCAAAGAGCTAGTAGGCTTGAGCATACATTTTTAGGAAATATGTCACTTCATAAACTCACATTATTACTATACTCAGCACACACAGACACACACACACAGACACACACAGAGACACACACACACACACACACCTCAGGACTTAAGTTGCTAAAGTGATTGAATGAAAAAAAGAGGCAAATTCCAGTTCTCTCTCTCTCTTGCTCTCTCTCTCTCTCTCTCTCTCTCTCTCTCACACACACACACACACACACACACACACACAACCAAGGACTTAAGTTGCTAAAAAAGAAAGAAAAAAAGGTGAATTCCACTTCTGTTCTTTCCATGTTGATAGGAACATACAATGATATTTGATCTTGGTTTCTAAATATTTACATGACTCTTTTTCTTTTTTCTTACCAGCAAAGGGAACTCTCAGTGAAGATACTATCCGGGTGTTTCTGCATCAGATTGCGGCTGCCATGAAGATCTTACACAGCAAAGGCATAATCCATAGGGACCTCAAACCCCAGAATATCTTGCTCTCGTATGCTAGCCGCAGGAAGGCGAGTGTCAGTGGCATTCGCATCAAAATAGGTGACTACGGATTGTTTCATACAAAGGACTCTTTGAAATTCGCTATTTAAAAATAATTTTAGTTGAGTTTTGTAAATACAATGGAGCTTAATAATACACTTGAGTTCAGTCAGGTATACTGAGGCAGACGAGCGTCTCTTTGTGTGTTATTGGCAGCATATGCTGGATCGACGAAAGGGGCTCAGCAGTCCCAACAGCTACTCTTCATCAGAGGTGGGCTAACGGATTATGTCGGCTGGAGCCAATCCTGGCGCTGTATGGTTCATGAAATGGAGCCGGCTTCACGACGCCGTGTCATTTAGCCTTCATATTTATCGTTTTATAGTATTCTTGCATCTCGGTTATTTGAAGAAGTTTGTAATGCTGGATTTTAAAAAAGATCTGCTCTTGGTTATTAGAAAAATTTTTTTTTTTTAAAATCAGCATATTAAGAGATTCCTGGTATTACATAGGTTATACTTGGTGTCTTAAACAGGAATCAATGAGTTTCTGGGGTCTAGATGGTTAATGAGCTGTATTAATATATCATGTAATAGGCATCTTTTTCTGGCAAAGGTTGGTGCTCCTTGGTTAGAAAACTGGTAGAACAATGATTTGTACCATTGGAGAGCACTGTTACTTCTTAGCTTGCTAATATTAGGATAGCTGCTTTTTTCTTTGGAGAACAGTCTTATTCAATAAGCTGTTAAGGTCTTATTATTCTTTTGTGACCTCTTGTGTTTTGAAGAGTCATATGATCAATGTTAAGTGTGAGCAAAGCTATCATTTGTTTTTCTTTTTATTTTTTGAAATAGCGGATTTTGGGTTTGCTCGTTACCTACATAGTAACATGATGGCTGCAACACTATGTGGGTCCCCGATGTACATGGTGAGTGTTTGTGTTCTTAAAGTGGTTTTAAAGCACGAGCCATAGCATTGGAATTTAAGTATAATGCTGTTGTTTCCAAGTAAGACAAGGTTGTATATGTAGCATGACTTGAGAGTTAAATTATTACGGTATCAGTAAGTATATATTATTACAGGCATCCTTTGCTTTAATATAGTGGTGGAAAGTAAAAATAAGTTGTTTTTTCATTGGCTTTTATTTTTTAAAAAGATTAGGTACTATAGTAGAAATCCCTGATTAAATTTATTTGAAAATAGGAACTGAAAATAAGAACTGATGGTGTCAAAGAGATAGTTCAGTGGCCTGAGCACATGCTGTTTATGCAGGGGACCAGGTTTGATCCCTGGCACTGCATAGTTCCTTTTAGTATTGCCAAGGACTGTCCCAGACCACAGTGCCTGGGTAGCCTCAAGCAATCAGGTGTGGATACCCCAAAAGAAAATCATACAAATAGGTGGAGTACAGTCAGTTATGCTTGATGAAAATGTTAGGGGGCTAAGGGACAGCACAGCGGGTAGGGCGTTTGCCTTGCACATGGCGAGCTACCTGGGTTCAATCCCCGGCATCCCATATGGTCCCCGAGCACTGCCAGGAGTAATTCCCTGAGTGCAGAGCCAGGAGTAATCCCTAAAGATTGCCAGGTGTGACCCAAAAAGCAAAATAATAATAATAATAATAATAATAATAATAATAAATGTTAGGAACTCTTAAAAAGTTCTTATGAGGGCACCTCTTTAGCCATGAGATATGCTTACTTTTTGCATATTGACCCATAGATTGTTTTCACGTAGAAGTTTTTCAGTTAGTGTAGTGTCATACTAAAAGTTGAAAAATCTTAGCTTTCATTATTTTTCATATGGATATTCTATGTAATGGAGTGTTGTTTTGAGGCCACAGGTGGCAGGGCTCACTGACTTGGTGCTCAGGGGTCTCTGCCAGCAATATTTGGGAAGCCCATGTGGTGCCCAGGATCAAATCTGTGTATGCAAAGCATGTGCTAGCTTTCAGAGACATCTCCCCGCTCCAATACTACACAATTTTGGAACTAATAATTAGTAAGCCCCAAAATATCTTAGTTCAGGAGTTTCATTTATGCCAAATACCAGTAACAATTATATTAGGTCATTCCCATGACCTGATGGAATGGTTTGAGGCTCTTTATGTTCCTGGAGCAAGCAGATGCCCTTGGGCTCTACTAGCATGAGACAGGACATAAGGAGATGTTACTGGTGCCCGCTCGAGCAAACCGTTGATGAATGGGAAGATAGTGATAGTGATAGTGATTTATTTATTTATTTATTTTGCTTTTTTTGTGTCACACCCTGCGATGCTCAGGGGTTACTCCTGTCTCGGCACTCAGTAAGCACAGTGTAAGGTAAGAGGGAAAAGAATAAAAATTAGAACAAAGCCTAATGAAAGTAAATGTCAATCACTATACTTAACATACATGGTGTATGAAAATGTGGCAGGGCCTTGAAGGTCCCAAAACATTATGTTCACTGCCCAACTGAAGAGAGTTCTGTTTGTTTAATTTTTAGGGCACACCATGTGGTACATGGGAGTTAATCCTGGCTCTGTGCTTAGGGTTTGCTCAGGGGGTTCGACTGTATGGTGCTGGAGATAGAAGTTGGGTCTCTCCATAAGCAAAGTGCATGTGCAGGCCCATTGAGCTATCTCTGTGGCTCCTGTGTGCTGTTTAAGTAAGGCCTACCCCGGGTGTGTGTAGGGCAAGTCAGCACCATAGTTTGGTGGTGATAGAAGCAGTGGAGGCAAGGTTTGAACTTGGGGCCTTGCACGTGCCAGACATGTGTTGTACCCCTCAACTATCTCTGACTCACAGTGTGCTGTGTAGTAGTTTTGTTAGGACTGTGACTGTTGCCCGTTAATACGTGTGTGTTATGTGAATGGTGTAAGGCATGTCTCTTGAATGTTTTTGTCCCCAGGCTCCTGAAGTTATTATGTCTCAACATTATGATGCTAAGGCAGATTTATGGAGCATAGGAACAGTAATATATCAATGCCTAGTTGGAAAACCACCTTTTCAGGTACCCTGACTTTTTCTTAACGTATTCAATTTTGATATCTAATTTTTCAGTTTTCTTGCACTTATAAAATGGAGAATACTTTCAGAGCAGTGTTTTTGATTCCTTTGGGACTTACTTCCATTTTGTAGTAGGCAAAATGCAGTAGTGAGCCAGGACATCCTCTGCTTTTCTGTTTTAAATCTGTCTTCCCTTTATAACCAAACTGACACAGTGCCTGTGTTAGCGGGTGAAAATTCACCTTTCAGGGCCAGGGCCTAACAATTTGGTGGGAAGTGGGTGATGAATAATGATGGCAGCTTTTCCTGCTGAGCCTGACTTGGGCTTCCTGGAATCCAAGTAAAGGCAAAGGCTAGCTGGTCAGGGATGATTAGTGGAAACTGTTGCACAATCTCTCTGTGCCTGTTGCTGCTGTGGAGGGGGTGAAGTCTTGACTTCAGGGAAATTGCTTTGGGTCTCTTTCTCTTCTCTCCATCAGCATCCTGTACAAGGAGACCTTCTAGAATATGATTGCATGATTCTTTTTTGAGCTTATATTACCCTGTTAGAAAGAGGTCTTTTGAATCTGAAAACAGAAAGGTCGTTTTACCCAAGTGGGTATTTAAGAACCAATGACAGTTGTGTCATTGGTTCTTAAATCCCAGTGTTTGCTGGTATTGCTTATGTACTTACTTTTCCAGTTTAGTTTATGTATAGAGCAGCTTGACTAACGTAGCATCCCTTACTGCTCTTTGTTGAAGCACGAGGTGCTTCTTACAGATTTGAGAGACTGAAGTACAGTGTGCTTGGTCTTTCTTATTGCATCTATTGAAGGTCCCAGTTGCACACAAGGAAAAAAAAAATGTACCTAGTAGACAGCTCAAGTAATGTCCTGAGTAGTGGTTCTTAACTTTTTATTAGTTTCAGGGTTCTTAGAATCTGACCTTAGAAAAGAGATATTATTCCTAGATATGCCAAATCTATGCATAATTTTAGAGGTTTTGTAAAGTTTTTAGTATTCATAGCTTTTCAGCAATCCATGACTTTAAAGTTCAGAATCTCTTTTGTATAGTAAGAATATGAATGTTGATAATATGATTTGAAAATTTCCCCCATGCCTTTTGAAAATTAATTTTTTGTTTTTCAATAGGCCAATAGTCCTCAAGATTTAAGGATGTTTTATGAGAAAAACAGGAGCCTAATACCTAGGTATGTGTTTACACAATACAGTAGAATGAGTGCTATTTACTTATTTTTTTTTTTAGTACTATTTACTTAAACTCTGCATTATTTATAGTTCTATCTTGAATCTTTTCCCCCATTGACAGCAAAGTGAAAGCATTTGTTATAAGAGTAATTTGAAAATTTCTAGTGTATCAGGCTATTTAGGTGGTCTGGTAAATAGAGCTTTCTAGTCTATTGGCAGAGCCTGGCAAGCTACCAGTGTTTTATTTGTTATGCCAAAAACTGGTAACAATTATGGACCTCAATTCCATGACCTGAAGAATGGTTTGAGGCTCTTCCTGTCCCTGGAGCAAGCAGATGCCCTGGGGCTACACTTGCTTGTGACAGGACTATGGAGATGTTACTGGTGCCCGCTCAAGCAAATCGATGAGCAACGGGAAGAGAGTGATACAGTGATCATTGGTAGCTCTGAAGTCTTAAGACTCCCCCCCCCCCCTTTTTAAAAACAGTATATATTTGGGACTGGAGAGATAGTATAGGGGGAGGGCATTTGCCTTACACACAGCTGACTGGGTTTTATCTCTGGCATCCCATATGGTCCCCTGAGCACTGCAAGGAGTAAATCCTGGGTGCTGAGCCAGGAGTAACCCCTGAGCATCACTGGGTTTGACCCTTCAACAAACAAAAAAGTGAGGGTCTGTGGACATAACTGAAAGGGCAGGAGCACATGCCTCCTATGCATAAGGCCTTGGGTGTGGTCCCCAGCGTCACAGGGCTTCCCTAGCTCTGTAGGGCACAGTGCTGGTGCTTCCAGCGTCTCTGGGCCGCATCTGTGGGCCTGTGTAGAATTGTCAGGCTTGCATGGCCCTGCAGAGTACTACCAAGAGTCACCCCTGGACTTCTAAGCACTACTGGGCAGGACAGAAGGAGAAGGAGAGGGGCCGGAGTGATAGCACAGCGGGGGGGGCGTTTGCCTTGCATGCGGCGCGATCTGGGTTTGATCCCGGCATCCCATATGGTCCCCGAGCACTGCTAGGAGTAATTTCTGAGTTCAGAGCCAGGGGTAACCCCTGAGTATTGCCAGGTGTGATCTCCCGCCCAAAAAAAAAAAAAAAAAAAAAGAAGGAGAAAGAGGGTCAGGGGTCAAGGGAGGGGAGAGGAGGGAGGAAGAGGGGAAGGGTTGGAAGGAGATTTAAGAGAAAATCTGATGAAATTACATTTATTCCAAGAGGGGAAGCAAATACAAACAATGGATGAAACAGGTGAACATAAAGTCCCTGCTGTGGAGATAGCAAGTTTGCTGTGTGTCTTTCCAAATTTCTGTGCTGAATTTTTTTTACACATTCAGTATTTGTGGATATTTAATATTCACACTCATAGTTGAGTCCAATTATGTCACACTCTAAATTGTTTTCTACATTTTTAGCATTTTTTATTTTGCATTATTATCCTAGACTTTGTTCAGTGACTGTAATAACGGTTCATAGCTGTGGCAGTGACCACATAGAGCCTGTTTTTAGCTGTGCTAAATTAGATACAATCAGATCCTGTGTTTTCTGTGCTGTGCTTTGAGTTCAGGACGTCATGTGTGTGAGGCATGTATTCTGCCAGTGAGCCCTCAGATCCTAGTTTTTATTTTTTACTTATTACAAATAGAATGTAGTTGAGCTTGGTGTCTGTGTGTGGGTACAGGTGAGTGTGTATGTGCACACAGCACACATGCACATTGGGTTTGGTTAGGAAGCAGCTCGGGGTTGCTCCTGGCTCAGCACTCAGGATTTACTCCTGGCAGTTCAGTTCTCGGAATGGGCTGTCCGAGCTGGCTCAGCACAGTGAGAGCACTGCTGTCTCCCTCCGTTTCTCCAGCCTCAGAGATGGAAGCAGCCAGAGCAATGTGTGTTCCATACTAGTAAGATTGACTCTCTCATTTGTAGCTTTTGTAGCGTTTAGTCTGTGAATTGTGTTTCACAGTTACTCAATTCTCCGTTATTGTCTTTTTCTAATCTGGAATTTTAGAAAGCTTTATTATTTCTCAATTGTATTTGCTATGCTGGATCACTCCTGACAGTGCTCGGGGAGACCATATGGGGTACTGGGACTCAAATGCAGGTCGGCTGTTTGCAGGGCAAGCCTCCCTACGTACCTGCTGTACGGTTTCATCTGGCCTCTGATGTGATTTCTTAAAGCTGCATACTGTCCACCCCTCTTCAAACTGCCCCTCCAGTTAAGGAATGAGTGTTGTTTTTTAATTTTTTGGTTTATGGGCCATACCTGGCAGTGCTCAGTGCTAACTCCTGGCTCTGCTCTTAGGGATTATCCTGGCGGGCTCTGGGAACCATATGGGATGCTAGGGATGAAACCCCAGGTAGGCTGCATGCCAGAAAAATGCCCCCCTTCACTGTACTCTTGCTCAGGCTCAAGGAATGAGTGTTTCATCATGGTCTTTTTGGTGTGAAATGCAGTTGGTATTGTGAAACAGCATGTGCTTTTTCATTTATCATAACGAAGGCAAAAGTTATTATTATAATGTACCATGCTCACCACTTAGGCTGTCTTTTTTTCCCCTCCCAGTATACCCAGAGAAACATCACCTTATTTGACTAATCTCCTTTTGGGTTTGCTTCAGAGAAACCAAAAGGATAGAATGGATTTTGGTAAGTAATGTTTTTAAATTTTATTTTTCAGATTTCCTAATTTTGTTATTGTATATTATTAAAATTATTTATTTTGGTTTTTGGGACACACCAGCAGTGCTCAGGATTACTCCTGGCAGAGTTCAGGTGCCGCCTGGAGTACCTGGGCCTGAACCCAGGGCAGCTGCACGCAAGGCAGAATAGCCTGTGTGCTGGACTCACTCCCTTAGCTCCCATGAAAAGCTTCTTTACAATCTATAGAGGTGTCAGAAGAAAAGTCCGTTTACTTTTATTGCTCTGTTATTTACTTTTTTTCTTCTGATTTTGTATGCATTAGGGGATAGATATGTACAGTCCCTGCCCTGTCTGTCATACCATATATTTGAGTGGAAGAGAGACATGAGTAATTTATAAATTATAATTATATACCATATTGCTTTTTGGGGGAGGGGCAGGCACATACACACAGTAGTGCTCAGGTGCTTATTCTGGCCTGGGTCCCTACTGCTTGTATGTAGGGACTATGTACTAGGGATCAAGTCTGGGCCTCCTACATGAAGAGCATACACTGTGGCCCTTTGCATTATCTCCCAGATCCTAGACTAATATGTCCTGTGAGTGGGGTTGGGGGAAAGGGGAAAAAATGGTGTTGGGATGATGGTTAATTTTATCTATCTATCTATCTATCTATCTATCTATCTATCTATCTATCTATCTATCTATCTATCTATCTATCTATCTATCTATCCATCCATCCATCCATCCATCCATCCATCCATCCATCCATCCATCCATCCATCCATCCATCCATCCATCCATCCATCCATCCATCCATCCATCCATCCATCCATCCATCCATCCATCCATCCATCCATCCATCCATCCATCCATCCTTCCTTCCTTCCTTCCTTCCTTCCTTCCTTCCTTCCTTCCTTCCTTCCTTCCTTCCTTCCTTCCTTCCTTCCTTCCATCCTTCCTTCCTTCCTTCCTTCCTTCCTTCCTTCCTTCCTTCCTTCCATCCTTCCATCCATTTCCATCCTTCCATCCATCCATCCATCCATCCATCCATCCATCCATCCATCCTTCCATCCTTCCATCCTTCCATCCTTTCTTTTTTTTGGTCACACCCGGCGACCATCGGGGGTTACTCCTGGCTCTGCATTCAGGAATTACTCCTGGGGGTGCTCGGGGACCATATGGGATGCCGGGGATCGAACCCGGGCCGGCACAGACCGACCAGCGTGCAAGGCAAATGCCCTTCCCGCTGGACTGTTGCTCTGGCCCTAATTTTTATTTTTTAAGGGTGTTTTTTTTTCTCAAGGCATGGATTTTGAGCCACATCTGGCAGTACTCAGGATTTACTCCTGGCTCTGTGCTCAGCAGTCACTCCTGAGGGAGCTCAAGGAACCATATGGGATGCCAGAGATCCCAGGGATCAAATCCTGGTTAGCTCTGTGCAAGAAAAATATCCTATCTGCTGTACTATTGCTTGAGCCTTGAGGGTTAATTTTTTTTTTTCTTTTTGGGGTCACATCCAGCAATGCTCAGTGGTTACTCCTGGCTCTACACTCCTCCTGGTAGTGGAGAGTTAATTTTTTTTTTTTTGGCTCACACCCTGGCGATGCTCGGTTATTCCTGGCTCTGCACTCATGAATCACTCCTGGCGGTGCTCAGGGGACCATATGGGATGCCGGGATCGAACCCAGCCCGGCCTGGGCTGGCCGCGTGCAAGGCAAACACCCTACCCACAGGGCTATCACTCCGGCCCGGAGAGTTAATTTTTTAATAGGGTACTTAGTGAAGACCTTTTTGGAGAATGTGGCATTGGAATAAAGGCAGTATGATGGAGGCCCACTGGGAATGTTTTGAATGGAAGAACAATATTTGGCTAATGCTTTAAACAAGATGTATCTTGGCTGACTCTTTCAGCTGCGCTCTCCCCTTGATTCTCTATCTCGCTTGCTTGGTTCTTTGTTTATTTCTTTTCCAGAGAAGCCTGTGTTCTCACTTGATGACGTACTTCCCCTTCTCTCTCCCCTCACGTTTCTAAATCAAGTTTAATAAAACCTACCTTGCTTCACACACACACACACACACACACACACACAAAAGATGAATCTTCTTCTAGTCAGAATGGATTAGGGTGTCGGAGCTGAGGGCAGAGCTTGGGAGGACGTGCTGTGACCCTATCCTATCAGTATAGTCCACTGGTACCTAGGGCATAGATCATAGATGAAGTAGTTTAGACTGAGGTAATAGCAATAGGGTTGCTGAGAAATCTTTGACTCTGTAACTTTTTGGAGTCAAATGTATTTTTTGGATCACTTCTGGGGTCACTTCTGGGGGACTCATGGGACCATATGTGATGCAAGGGATTAAACCCAAGTTGGCCATGGAAAGGCAAGAACCCTACCCTTGCACTATCTCTTGGGCCTCACTCTGTAGCTAGCTAGCTAGCTAGCTTGCTTGCTTGCTCTCTCTCTCTCTCTCTCTCTTTCTCTCTCTCTCTCTCTCTTTCTCTCTCTCTCTCTCTCTCTCTCTCTCTCTCTCTCTCTTTCTTTCTTTCTTTCTTTCTTTCTTTCTTTCTTTCTTTCTTTCTTTCTTTCTTTCTTTCTTTCTTTCTTTCTTTCTTTCTTTCTTTCTTTCTTTCTTTCTTTCTCTTTCTTTCTTTCTCTTTCTCTCTCTCTCTCTCTCTCTCTCTCCTCCTCCTCCCTCCTCTCCTCCCTCCCTCCCTCCCTCCCTCCCTCCCTCCTCCCTCTCCTTCCTTCCTTCCTTCCTTCCTTCTTCCTTCTTTCTTCTTATTTTTTTTTTTTGCTTTTTTTTTGGATCACACCAGGCAATGCTCAGGGGTTTCTCCTGGTTCTGCACTCAGGAATTACTCCTGGCCGTGCTCAGGGGACCATATGGGATGCCGGGGATCGAACCCAGGCGGCAAGGGCCAGCCGCATGCAAGGCAAATGCCCTACTCACTGGGCTATCGCTCTGGCCCCTCCTCTCTCTTCTTTCATGTTTTTTTTTTTTGGGGTCATACCTGGTGATGCTCAGGGGGTTACTCCTGGCGGTGCTTGGGGGGGCCATATGGGATGACCCTGGTCAGCTGCCTGCTAGGCAAGTGCCTGCCTATACTATCTCTTTAGCACCTATAGGAAATAGTTTGGAATGGAATGATTGAATGTATCGTTCAAATAAGCTGCCTATATTTCTTTTTTAAGATAATAATGACCATAGTTCAAATGTATTCTTACAAGGGCTTGCTCACAATGCTTCATTGGATTGTGTGCTTGAGGATGGCACACATTAGAAAACTGCTTAAGATTCCTCAGATGTACTGTGGATGTTTGGAAAATTCAGATTATGACTTAAATTTTCACTTGTAAAGAATTACTTATAAGCAGGGCTAGCCACAATGTGTAAAAGAAGAGGGAGAGAGATCCAGAGACAGAGAGAGAGAAAGAGAGGAAACGGGGGGTACCTGCTATTGAGGCAGCCTGGGGGGTGGGCGGGAGGGGGGGGTTTGGTGGTGGAAATGGGGCACTGGTGGAGGGATGGGTGCTTGGAATACTGTATTACCAAGAACCAATTATGAACACCTTTGTAATCGTATGTCTCACGGTGGAATATTAAAAAATTTAGAAAAGAAATTACTTATAGGGGGTAGGGATATAGCTCAGTGGTAGAGTGCTTGTTTTGTGTTTGTGGTGTCCTGGCTTAAATCTAGTATTGCACACTAATAATTGCAATAATAATAATACTTTAATTTTTACAGATTAAAAATATTAATGTGCTTCTACACTAACATAAAATAAACACTCTGGGCTTTATTTAGCCTATTTATCTGGGCTTGAGGGGATAACCCACACAGGGTTGGAGAACATGATTTTGCTTGTAGGAAGCTGGGGTTTCATTCTCAGTACCCTGTGCACTGCTGGAGCGACTTTGCACGCCACTCATGGGTAGACTGTGAGCGCCACCAGGGGTGACCGGAATCACATCCCACTTCAAAGGCAAATCGGAAACAAAATAGAGGCTCATAACGAAGTCAAAAGCTTACTGTCTCAAAGATAGTATATTGATTATATGTTGATGTTTAACCCGACTTCAAGTTCACATCAGTTTAATCGCTGCATTCCCATTTTTTCCATTACAGAAGCATTTTTTAGCCATCCTTTTCTTGAGCAAGTTCCAGTAAAAAAATGTGAGTATTCCCACTGCACCGTCCTTTTTTAAATAATTCTTGTGAACTTAAGGGAATATTAATATTTATCTAGAATTACAAAAAAAATTTTTTTTGGGGGGTCACACCTGGCAATGCTCAGGGGTTCCTCCTGGCTCTGCACTCAGGAATTACTCCTGGAGGTGCTCAGGGGACCATATGGGATGCCAGGGATCAAACCAGGGTTGGCCGCATGCAAGGCAAATGCCCTACCCGCTGGACTATCGCCCAGCCCCACATTACAAACATTTTTGAGTTACCTCTGGAAATTATTTGAACTTTAAAAAATACTGCCTATAACTATGTTTATTTAGTAGCAGTTTTACCTTCAAAATCCAAGTTGAAATAGTAGCGTTTTTCTTTTGTTTTATCTGTAGAGCTATAATAAGTGGGAGCAAGTATCAACACAGAGATGCAGTTTTCTATAGGTCTCTGTATTAAAGAGTTGCAGCCAAAGAGACTTATCTCTTCATGTTTGTCTTCCCTAGCCTGCCCTGTCCCCGTGCCTGTGTACACTGGCTCCGTCTCCGGAAGCTCCTATGGCAGCTCTCCGTCTTGTCGCTTGCCTCTCCACCAGTAAGTTCTGGTTTGAATTAAAATTACTTCAGAGTTAGTAGTGCATCTGTTCACAGATAGAACCTGCAAATACATTTTCTTTTTTCCTGTGGTGCGTGGATCTGAATGGGCTCAGGAGACCACCAGGGCTAAACCTCTGGTGATCAGGGGCCCCGAGGGCTATAGACAGCAGGGCTGTTGAATCCTGGTGGGGTCTGGAATGAAATCCACGAGCCTGCACTAAAGATGTGTGCTCTACCTCTTGAGCCACATTCCTCGATATCTTTTAAGTATGGAATTTGTTAGTGCAGCTGAGGCTTAGGGGGGAAGAGCATTATGGATAAGGCAAGTAAACTTTGATTTGGATCTTTGCTCTTACTTATCTGTGTAACACTTAAGAGATGTTGGGGCCAGAGCAATAGCATAGCGGGTAGGGTGTTTGCCCTGCATGCACTGACCCGAATTTGATCCCCAGCATCCCATGTGGTCCCCTGAGCACTGCCAGGAGTAATTACTGGGTGCAGAGCCAGGAGTAACCCCTGAGCATTGCCGGATGTCACCCAAAAAGGCAAAAAGAGAAAAGAAACGAACGAAAAGAAATGTTTCCTCTCTGAGGCATTTTCTTCTGAACACAAAGTTGAGTTCAGTATTCTCAGACTGTCATGCCTGACGGGGACTGAGTACTCCGCTGGGTGGGTGGGGAGTGTATCTCCACCTGACGGTGGTAAACTTCAGTGTGGGTGTTATTTTGCATAGGATTCTTAGGGGAGCTCTAAGCCAGGTTTCATTGATTTAGTCTTGGCTGTGATTGCTGACCCTGTTAGGTTGGTTTACTCAGACACCTTCCTCTGAGCCTCCCAAGTCAGTTCTTCCATGCCTGTTTCCCCCGGCGTAAGTGCTTCTTTCTGCTCTCGAGAAATTCCGGCTGCTACTTCTTTCTCCTTCTTTCTCTTCTCCACCTGTTCACCTTGCCCCTTTTTGTACTTTTCTTTTGTTTTTCTTTTTCTTCTTCTTTTTTTTTTTTTTTTTTTTTTGCTTTTTTGGGTCACAACCGGTAATGCTCAGGGGTTTCTCCTGGCTCTGCACTCAGGAATCACTCCTGGCGGTACTCAGGGGACCATATGGGATGCCGGGATCAAACCTGGGCCGGCAGAGGCCGGCCCCCGTGCAAGGCAAACGCCCTACCCACTTGGCTATCGCTCCGCCCCCCCCTCCTTTTTGTACTTTTCTATTCTCCTTCTCCCAAATCTTGTAGACAGGAGGATTGTGACCTTGAGAATTTCCTACAGGTTGAAGGTGTAAGGGACTTTGTGTAAATTATCGTATTTCCCAGGTTAACCTAGCAGATGTGACTTTCTTGAATTCTCTGGCAGAAATATGGAAGACCCATAAAGGGAGATGATTATATATGATTAGCAGAATAAAACAACTCAGGTTTAGGAGTTCTGTCAATACACAGCCTCTCCCTGCTGCTCTCACCTGCTCTTGAGCCTGGGAGCTACGAGCCTGGATACGGGCCGGGAGTTTCCGTATCTGTTACTTGTCATATTCTCTTAAATTCTCTCTGCCTCTTTCTCACCTACTACTTTAGGTGGTGTGTGTGGGGACCATATGTGGTGCTCAGGATAGAATGGGCACCGGCTGTAGGTTGGCAAACACTTTAATCCCTGTATTATTTCTCAACTCTACTTCATAGGGAGTTTTGAGGAAAAGTGAGGAAATGTTTACTATAGTGTCTGTGATACAACAATTAGCAAATGATAACTGCTACTGTATTTTCTTAATTACCTGATAGCCCATAGCTAAGCCGGATGCTAATGCAGCCTATTCCGAATGGATGAGCTAAAACTTACAAAAATCTTGCACAGCCTTGTAAATGCAAACAAAATAGAGCAAACAGAGGGTCTAGTAATTAGGGCTTAAGTCACAGGAAAGAGATGGCTTAGTGGGCTGAGTTCATGCTCTGCATGCAGGGGGCCTGGGTTTGATCCCTGCACCTCATACTTTCCTGAGCACTGTGGGTATGGCCTTAAAAAGAAACTGAAAAGATTTATATTCCCACGAATTTACTTGTTTGCTTTTTGGTAACATCCAGCAACACTCAGGGGTTACTCCTGGCTCTGCACTTAGAATTACTTCTGGCAGTGCTTAGGGGACCATGTGGGATGTCAGGATCCAACCCAGGCCAGTCCCATGAATTAAAAAATTCATGAGGGAAGTCAGTGATAGAGCAAGTGGTAGAATGCATATTTTACTTGTACAAAGTTCATAGTTCAATCCTCAGCCTAATTAAACCAAAAACTTGGGGAAAAGTGTATATATGTTTGAATCTGGAATTAAAATGCACTGGGCTTTGGGTGATTGTGGAGAAATTCAGAGGTAACATTAACATGGAGGCTCATATCTAGGAACTGCTTTAGTGCTGGTCCTACAGCTCGTGTGTACAGTGCTTGGGCAGGTCAGTTCAAGGACTGAGACATAGTTTGTTTTGTTTACTCCTACTAGAGTCTCATTTTTTCTTGCTGTTGAGCTGGGCAGCACTAAAAGGGGAGAACAAAACGAAACCTGTGCGTCTGGGGAAGAGCAGAGCAGAGTGCTAACGGAAGTGAGAAATGCAGCTGGGAAGGGGAGGCATTATTTAGATGCTGGAGTTACTTTTGTTAAAAAGCAAGGACTTGAAGTGAAATAAAATGGAGAGCAGGTGAAGAAAAGGAAATTAGGAATGTTCTCTGCAATCTGTAGTTTTAGTGAGATTTGAAAGTAGATGATTTCAAAGACCTGGCCTTTATCAGGTCTGCCAAAATAAGATTTCACAGATGCACTTTGCTCATTCTTGGAGTGAGTAGAAGCTAATACTAAGGGTTGAAGTACACAGACATACACATATTTACTGATAACTGTCGTACCCCATATCAAGTAACTACTTTTTTTCCAGAGAAATTTTTGAAAGGCAAAAATAAAAGTTTAAATAGCTTTTCTAGTTGATATTGGCAATCACTTAAATGATATTTACATAATATCTACTTTAAAACAATAAAAAAATTCCCCTTACACATTATATAAAGATACATAATATCTCTTAAATGTTGGGAACTGGAGTGATAGCACAGCGGGAGGGCGTTTGCCTTGCACACAACTGACCCGGGTTCAATCCTTGGCATCCCATATGGTCCCTGGAGCTCCTCCAGGAGTAATTCCTGAGTGCAGAACCAGGAGTAACTCCTGAACATTGCCAGGTGTGACCCCAAAACGCAAAAAGAAAAGTCTATGCATTGAGGCAAGGGATGTGGCTTAGTGGTAGGGCACCTTCCTTGTATATGTGAGGCTCTGGGCTTGGGCACCGCCCTGCAAAAAAGAAATGATGTTTCATGCATAGTTTTTAGTGTGAGGGTTTCCTTTCTTCTAGTCAATAAGATAACCAGGTTTGTTTCTTACATTGAGGGATTTATTTGCTTGTTTGGAGCAAAGGCAGATAATTTAATCATTAATTGAAGGCTTTATGTCTGTAGCTTCCTTTCCTGCGTGGTGTTGGGAATGAGGCACAGTATTGGAACAAGAACTCCGGAAGATGCCTAGAGGTCCCTAGAGGTCGGTGAAGTTTTGAAGAAAGAATAGTGAATTAGTAAAAGAACGGTGCTGTAGGCAAGGGAGTCCCAGCGATGGTGTCATGGAAGCACGGTCCATGGAAGGAACCTTGTAGCTCCCCTATCCGCTGAGTTCGGTAGAATTCAGTGAAATGTAAAATTCCTTAGTTACTAGATATACCCACATTCATATATATTAAATGCTTGCCATACTGGACAGCTTAACTATAAATTTTTGTCTTTCTCAGGAGGTTGTTTGAAGCTTCTCCAAATAGTGTGGTGGATGTCAAAGGCACTAGTTCTGTGATAAGGGAAGAGCAGGTTAGAGCAGCAGGGAGAGGCTGTGTATTGACAGAATTTGGGCACCTGGAGCAAAGGAGTTGATTTGATTAAGTGGAGGCGAGATGAGGTTCATTGTGTGTTTAGGTTGTTTCTGCTAAAAGAGAAAGTGCAGGGGCCGGAGCAACAGCACAGCGGGTAGGGCATTTGCCTTGCATGCGGTCGACCCGGGTTTGATCCCCGACACCCCATCATATTGTCCGCTTGAGCACCTCCAGGAGTAATTCCTGAGTGCAGAGCCAGGAGTAACACCTGAACATTGCTGGGTGTGACCCAAAAAAAGCAAAAACAAACAAACAAATAAAATAGAAGGGAAAGTACAGACACAAGAGGGGCCTCTTCATCTCTGCTAGCGGAAAGGGGACACCCAGAGACTGTTGTAGCGTTTGCCTTTGTGTTTTGAGTGAGAGGACCTAAAATAAGGCAGCAAGAGGGAAAGGAGGTCTAAGAGGAGAAAAATATTGCAAATAACTTGGAAGTTATTTGGGTGTAGGACTTAAAGAAGAGGAAGAGCTTGGGCTAGAGTGATAGTACAGCAGGTAGGGTGCTTGCCGTGCTCGTGACTGACCTGGGTTCCTTCCTGGGTACCACAGATGGTCCCTCAAGTCTCTCAGGAGTGACTCCTGAGTGCAGAGCCAGGAGTAAATCCTGAGCATTGCTAGGTGTGGCCCCCAAGAACCAACTAAACAAACCCCCTTAAAAATGGAAGAAAAGGAAGAAGACCTTGATGGAAAGCAGATTGGGAGTAAGTCACACCATAAGGGAACAGTGGAAAGTATGCTTTGGAGTCTAACGGGTAGGCCTAGAGATGTTGTACTGGCAGGTGAGCAGAGGTCGAGAATCACTAAGAGAATATAAGCTGCAGAGTCAAGTCAGAGAAATTATAGCTCATAAGGGAGCATGAACATGGATATTAAATATGGAAAATGTGAGGAGGGGTTGTGGAGATATTGCAGATGACAGATGCACGTTCTTTGCAAGTGGGAGCCCCATGTTTGATCCCTGGCACTGCATGGTCTTGAGAGCACGGCCAGGAGTGATCCCTGAGCTCAGAGCCAGCAGTAAACTCCAAGCATTGCTGCTTGTGGTCCTGAAAAACAAAAACAATAAAGCAAAGATTGTCAGTGCAAAATATGATTTTTTTTTTTTTGGTCACACCCGGTGATGCTCAGGGGTTACTCCTGGCTCTGCACTTAGAAACACTCCTGGCAGTGCTCAGAGGACTGTATGGGATGCCGGGAATCAAATCTCAGGTCCGCAGCATGCAAGGCAAACGTCCTACCCATGTGCTATCGCTCCAGCCCCTGAGAGATTAATTTTGAATGTGAGAAGTATCTTCTCCTTGAGGGGTTGTTAAACATTTTATGGAGAAGGACACTGAGAAAATTTTTGTTTTATTTTCTTTGCATAAAAACCATTAATTCTTTTTTTTTCTTTTTTGGGTCATACCCTGCGATGCTCAGGGGTTACTCCTGGCTCTGCACTCAGGAATCACTCCTTGAGATGCTGGGGATCGAACCCAGCATGCAAGGCAAATGCCCTACCCCCTGTGATATTGCTCCAGTCCCCCAAACCATTAATTCTTACATCTTTTACCAACCTCTGCTTGTTGATGCATTGAATTTTTTTTTAAATTTTATTAGTCATCATGAAATTATAGATATTCACAGTTAGGGTTCAGGCATTCATAGTTTCAGCATCGTCTCCTCCTCAGTGTCCACTTCCTCCCCAATTTGCCGCTCACCCATTAGCCTGCCTCTTTTTAAAAAGTGGAAAGATTTTTCATTTTGGTTTGCAGTATTGCTGATAGGGTTTCACAGATAGCAGTTGACCACTGGACCACTCTCAGCTCCACGCCCTCCCGCTTCTGTCCACTAGAGACAGTGCCCCTCCCCTGCCCCTATCCCCTACTCCTCTCAGGGGATGTTTCCTTCTACCAGTTCTCATGTTCTTTGTTTTCATTGTCTTTGGGCATTCATTATTCCCCCAATATGGAGAAAAGTGTTTGTAGGATTTTCAGGCCACATCCACACTCTGGGGTTACTCAGTGCTCAGGGGACAGTATACGATTCTGGGTTTGAACCTGGGTTGGCCACCTGTAAGGCAAGTACCATAGTACTACATTTCTAGTCCTGACGGTTCTTACTTAAACTAATGGGGAAAAATTTGGGTATTAGATAGAATTTTTTTTTTTTTTTTTTTTTTTTTGCTTTTTGGGTCACACCCGGCGATGCTCAGGGGTTACTCCTGGCTCTGCACTCAGGAATCACTCCTGGCGGTG
Source organism: Cryptotis parvus (assembly GCA_021461705.1). Lineage (NCBI taxonomy): Eukaryota > Metazoa > Chordata > Mammalia > Eulipotyphla > Soricidae > Cryptotis > Cryptotis parvus. The sequence goes on along the minus strand of JAJIBD010012656.1, from coordinate 5,141 downwards.
CTTGGGGGACCATATGGGATGCCGGGATCGAACCCTGGCGGCACAGGCCGGCCGCGTGCAAAGGCAAATGCCCTACCCGCTGGGCTATCGCCCGCCCCTAGATAGAATATTTAACTTGATTTTTTAAAAAAAAATTATGTGATCCCAGGAAAATTTTCCAGTTTGAAATTTTACGGGTATATGAAATTTATTTGCGAATGGGGCTGAAGGAAGAGAATTCATGGAAAATTCTTAACCTTACATGTTAAGTGCCTAATTCATCTTTCCTGGATTTTATTACCTGAGACATAAAATCTTTCCAAAAGTGATACTTTATTTCATGTACAAACAAATGCACAAAGAAGTGATAAATAAAGGAGTAATAGTGATGTTTAAGAATGGAGTTTAGGGGCCAGAGCGATAGCCCAGCGGGTAGGGCGTTTGCCTTGCAAGCGGCCGGCCAGGGTTCGATCCCCGGCCGGCCTGGGTTCGAGCCCCGGTATCCCATATGGTCTCCCGAGCACCGCCAGGAGTAATTCCTGAGTGCAGAGCCAGGAGAAACCCCTGAGCATCACTGGGTGTGACCCAAAAAAAAAAAAAAAGATAAGAATGGAGTTTAGGGGCCAGAACGATAGTCCAACGGGTAGGGTGATTGCCTTGCACATGGCTGACCCGGGTTTGAAACCCTGCATCCCATATGGTCCCCCTGACCGCCAGGAGTAATTCCTGAGTGAAGAGCCAGGAGTAACCCCTGAGCGTCGCTGGGTGTGACCCAAAAAGCAAAAAAAAAAAAAAAAAAAAATCCTTGCATGCTATTCTTCCCTTCTTGTTAACTCTCTGACAAGCTAACCCCCCCACCCCACCCCCAAAAAAAAAAAAAAAAAAAGAAAAGAAAAGAAACACACCTGTAAGATTTTTCAAATCTCTGTGAATACAAATAAATTTCTAGGCTTATATACAATAAACTTTTTTCCTTCTATTTTTCAGTATAGCATGGATCTCTTGCTTTCCCATTTGTTTTCATTAGTTAGTGGTTTAATCATTTCGATTGTGTAGAATGTCATCACTTACAGTCTCTGAAAGTTTTTTTTTTAGTCATTAGTGAACATTATTTGAGTGATCTTTTTTTGCTAGACTATAAGCTGCAATAGAATAGAAGCTGAAAGCTGGAGATATTTTGTTTTGGAGCCACAGCCTGAGGTGTTGGGGGCTGCGCTTGTCTTGGGCTCAGGGGAACATGCCCCAGTCGGGACTGAACCTACTTCTTTCCTTTGAAGCATGCATTCAGCTCATTGAGCTCTCTCTGGCCCTGAACGGGAGCATGCTGAGATGATAAAAATTCACCTGAGATATTTCAAGAGAGGCAGACATGTATATACAAGTGGTGTGATATTTTAAGATTATGGTGAAAAAATACTCCATGGGGGAAGTTTTTATGCTGACACACTTTTTTCAGGTCTGTTTCTGGGTAGGGGACTGCTAGGCGGTGCTCTGGATAGCCCGGCCTGCACTCCTGCGTGCTTGGGGACCACCTGTATGTCGGAGCTTCGGAGGGCCCATGTGCACGGCGAGCACGCCACCTTCTGCACTGTCTCTCCAGCTCCCGCTCGGATGAGTTTTGAAATTATGGGTGGAATCGAACTTACTGTCCACGTCCATGAGAAAATAAAGCTTCTGAGTCTAATAGCTATTCTGACTTGCATTTAATTATTGGCCAGTTTTAATTTTATGTTGTTAATTTTAGTCCCTTCCAGATATGCAGCACATTCAGGAAGAAAATTTGTCCTCCCCACCATTGGGTCCTCCTAACTATCTACAAGTATCCAAAGATTCCGCCAGTACTAGTAGCAAGAACTCTTCCTGTGATACGGATGACTTTGTTTTGGTCCCACACAGCGTCTCGTCAGACCACTCATGTGAGACTCTCTTCTGATTGTACACATTGTGTTTATTAATTTACTAGATCAGTATTTTTTAGATTTTATCATGCTCTCTGGTGTAGGGAACCTTTTCAAATGAGTATTTCATTTAGTTGCTTAAATTCCCAGAATTATATTCCTATAGTAATTTGTAATTCTGAAGATAGATGAAAATTTTATGGGAAATAACCTCAAACTCTGTTTGTACTGAGACAGTAGTAGAAAAGCCAGCAGAAAGCAGACTTAATTTTAAGGAAAAGAATGAAAGGAGACCCTTATTTGGAAAAATTGAAGATTAAAGGAGCCTTGAAAGTATTCTGGATGTCCTTCAAAAGATACTTGCCGACTTTCGGGGATAGGCTTCATTATATACAGAAAGCATGTTTATAAAGGACACGGAACCTAAGCTAACTAAGTACAGTCAGCTTTCTTTGAAATCATGATGAACGGTAATGGAATGCCCACACCGAAAGAAGACATGGTAGATAAGACCACTTGGAAGGCCTCTTCATTTAGTTGTAGAGGATTAATATGACAGAAGTATAAACCTGGTTACCTTTTGTATTGTTGCCGTGGCTTAGTGGACTTTGCTGGGGAATCAAAACCAAGCCCCATAAATGTGAGGCATGAACTGGAAATTGGTGCATTTAGCAGTGTGGGTACTGTTGCAGAAATTGGTATTTCTCCATTGCCAGAAGTTTGTATTCAATGCCTATGTGATTGTCAAGTACTTATTTAATAGATGCTTGTTCTAGGTATTGTACTAATTGTGAAGGACTGTGGCAACAATACTCAGATCAAACACTTCAGGATTTGTTTGGTCTGAATATTGTTGGGGAAACATAAGCACACAGCAACAGTAGGTGACAGTTTATTGTTAGCATGGTGAAATGGAGACTTACTTTTAAAATCACCTATTACAGAGTTTTTAAATATAAAATTCCAAGCATTTTAAATAGGAAACAGCACACCATTACTGAAGTCATCCACTACGCTAATTTTATGTGAATATTTCTTCATACTGTTGTTTTTTTTGTTTTCTAATGGCTGGGATTGGCCCCAGGACCTCATACATGGAAGGAAAGTACTTGACACTGAGCTGCGTCACTGACAGCATATTTGTGTAGATGTGGTTTTTAAAAAATACAGGCAAAATTAAGTTCGATACGATTTCTACTCTATAAAATGTTGGTGACTATAACTTAATAGGCAGCTAATAGTCTTCTGGCATGTTGCTCTAATATTATTATGGTGGTACCTTCGGTTTCATCTTCTTTTTTGGAGGGGGACTCATTTGGTGATACTCAGAGGTTACTCTTGGCTCTGCACTCAGCAATCATTCCAGGCGGTGCTCAGGGGACCATATAGGATTCCCAGAATCAAACCTGGGTCAGTCCTATGCAAAAGCCTGCACCTAGCCCACTGTACTATCTCCATGACCCACTACAATGGTATCTTCTAAAGATAATTTTCTTACTGGTATTTAACTTTACCTGGAATTCATCTTTGTAGAGTGAGGAAGGGAATCTATCATTTACCATCTTGTTGTTTATTGGGCATCATGATTCAGGGGTCCCAGGACCTCCTGAGCTCCATTTTGAAGGACCCTACCTCCCAAATTTTTAGATGTTTTATATGTTATCAAGCAAATGCAAATGAAAACTCCTCTGCTGGTAGGACTACCAACAAGCATGATCACTTGGGAGACAGTTTAGTGGATTTCTCACTGCCAACTAGCATGATCACTTTGAGGACAGTTTAGCGGGTTTCTCAATAAACTAAGCATGGTCATACCACTGCACTAGCAACTGTGCTCCATGCTATTGACCTAAAGGCTCTTCTTTATTGAAGCTATTTTTTAGGGGCAGGGGACTCCACAGTGGTATTGGATGCCCCCAAGGATATATCCAGTGATGCGAGAAGCCATATGGTATGACCATGCTTAGCACGTAACTTCTGTGTTTAATCCTGTAGCCTGTGAAACCTTTAGTAATTTATTAGTTCCAGAATTAATTTTGTCGGCATAAGGGGTCATGCCTTTCGTGAACAAGGGCACTTTCATGTCTTTCTTTCCAATCGGTATGCCTTTAATTTCCTTCTCTTGTCTTTTTTTTTTTTTGGGGGGTTTGGGTTACACCCAGCGATGCTCAGGGTTTCTCCTGGCTCTGCACTCAGGAATGACTCCTGGCAGTGCTCGGGGACCATATGGGATGCCGGGAATCGAACCCAGGCCGGCATGGGCCGGTCCCGTGCAAGGCAAACGCCCTACCCACTGGGCTATCACTCCGGCCCCTCTTGTCTTAATGCATGAGCAGGACTTCCAGTATGATGTTGAAAACTGTATCCTTGCTTTTTACTGATCTTAGTGGGAGAACTTCCAGCATCTCATTTAAATGTGATATCTGTTTTAGAATTTTGGTGTTGCAGTGATTGGGTATCCCAACTGGTTGTGGTTCTAGCTGGAGTTGCACACGTGGTTGTATTGTGCTGTAGATTGCACTTATGGCATCAGGGATCACAAATGGCAATGCTGGTGACTGCACTGGATGCTATGGGGTGGTGGCAGGGGTCAAAAGTTGACCTGCATGGCAGATGGTCTTCTGCTACTGAACCGTATCCCTGGGTCTTGGCTGTAATGCATGCACGTGTGGGCCTGCACCTTGGATTTTGTTCAATTCTTTTCCACATTAGTGTGATCACTAAAAAAAGAGAAAAGTTTTTGTTTTTTTTTTTTGTCTATATGATATTTTCTCTCTGGGAGACCCGAATAGCATTCTCATCCTGCTTTCGTAGGGGCCCAGGTCTCTGAGGCGTATGTTAATGCAGGGAGAACAGTGTAGTCAAAGAGATGTGCCCGGAGCCGGAGGTTCTTTGTCCTTTTAGCTATTTCTTCGATGTGTTTGAAGGCATTCCATGCCGCTCTCTTCCTCCCTGCGCAGCTCAGGTTTTAGGTCGTTCATCATGTTGACTTCTCGACCTAGGTACACATAACTGCTGCATTCAGAGATGTTTGTTCCATTGAGAGTGAATGGGGCCTCTGGAACTAGCTCATTTTTCATGAACATAGTTTTCTTTAGATTCAGCTGTAGACCTATCTTTCCACATTCTCGGTCAAGAGTCAGCCAGCATTTGTGCCGCTTGGCTAATGTTTGGTGTTATTAGAACGATGTCATCAGCAAAGCGAGGGTGGTGTAGTTGCTGACCGTCTATCTTCACTCCCATTCCTTCCCCATTCTAATTGTC
>JAJIBD010012655.1:0-83154 GCA_021461705.1 Cryptotis parvus | reverse complement strand
CACGCAGTGTCCTCGAGGACTTACCCATCCTGAGAGGAACTCGGTCCAGACTCTTCCCTTGAATATTGGTTTGCTATTGGTGTTTCCTGCCATGTCTTTTTTTTTTTTTTGCTTTTTTTGGGTCATACCCAGGGGCGCTCAGGGGTTACTCCTAGCTCTAGCTCTTCGCTCAGGAATTAATTCTGGTGGTGCTAAGGGACCATGTGGGATGCCGGGGATCGAACCCGGGTTGGCCATGTGCAAGGCAAATGCTCTCCCCACTGAACTATCGCTCTGGCCCCCTGCTGCCATGTCTTCTGAGCCTTCATTTTTTTTTCAAATCATGTCAAAATTTCAGATATAACAGAGGGAAAGACCTGTGAATCACCCCAGTGATCATCAGTAAAATTTCATCATGCGCAAAGCCAGGAGACAGTTTGCAAACTGGGAGTGCTTGGCGCTGACCAGGCCCGAAAGCTGGTGGGCGTTTGTCATAAAGGGGCTTCTGAGGGGTCGGGGTGGGGACTCTCAATTGTTTTGGGACCTTCTGTAAGAGAAGCAGCTTATGGTGCGTACAGGGGAAGGGCCAAGGCTGACCTTTTTACCAACCCGGGAAATAGTGGTCTATTTTCTGGACACACCAATGAAAAAGAGCTCAGGTTCAGCTCAGCTTGCGGGAAGGGGGCAATGAAGCTTTGGTTGTCCGACTTTGGTCTTCTCTCCTTTTTTTAATCGAATCACCGTGAGATGTGCAGTTAGAGTTGTTCACGATTGGGTGTCAGTCACACAATGCTCCAGCACCCGTCCCTTCGCCCGTGAACATTTCCCACCACCAATGTCCCCAGTTTCCCTCCTGCCTGCCCCCCTATCCCCCACCTCTATTTGGAGTTGTTTCAAGGCTGGGCCCTATATGGTTTTGATTAACTGTGACAGGAAAGTAGTTTTTGCTGTAATAAGTTGGATCAGATAGATGCAGAGAAGGGTCACATGCCCCTGTGGTGTTCCGGCTCCTGAGGTAACCATTCATGGAGACTGTTCCTCAGTACACACGCTTGCTCGTCGCTCGCTCTATCTATCTATCTATCTATCTATCTATCTATCTATCCTATCTATCTATCTATCTATCTATCTATCTATCTATCTATCTATCTATCTCTATCTATCTATCTATCTATCTATCTATCTATCTATCTATCTATCTATCTATCTATCTATCTATCTATCTATCTATCTATCTATCTATCTATCTATCTATCTATCTATCTATCTATCTATCTATCTATCTATCTATCTATCTATCTACCGACCTACCTACCTCTCTCTTTCTTCAGATAAGCACACGTAAAGTTTCCCTCTCTCCCCTCACCCTTTTCCTTCTTTCCTCTCCTGCCTTCTTTTCCTCCCTTCTTCCCACTCTTCTTTGTTAACAGACTGGGATTCTGTGGGCCACCCTGCTGCACCTGCACCTGCTATTGAATGAACGACTTTCTGCCCTTCCCCTCCTCCTGTGTGGGGAAAATGCTGGCTGGACACTTTGTTTCTGCCTTAAGCTCCTGAGAGGAGGCAGAAACGCTGAGGCTGGTCACTTGGGAGCACCAGGCTTTGGAGTGGGAAGAGCCTTAACACCCATCTGGAGGGCCGGAGCTATGGGACAGCAGGGGAGGGCGCTGGCCTTGCATGTGGCCAACTGGGTTTCAATCTCTGGCGTCCCATAGTATTCCCTGAGCATCTAGGGCATGGCCCCCACACAAAAACAAAACAAAATCCTAGCCACCTGGAAGGGACTTTTCAGCCGTTTCCCACCCGAGGACAGGCAGAGGCAAGACAGTGAGAGGTGCTGCGGGGGTCATCAGCCCTTGCAGCCTGTGTGCCCGCTGGAGCCCCTGATGTAGAGCAGGTCCCTCTCCACAGGTGCGGCTCCTGCCCCAAGACGTCCCCGAGTCTGCAGAGAGCTGGATCATTTGTTGAGATTTTCCCCCCTTTGATTCAGGGGTTCCTCTTGGAGCACCATTTTCCTCAGGGCAGATGTCTGTGCTCTGCATTAAGTGTCTCCCCACCTGGATAGCCCAGCCCAGTGCAGCCCTGCTGCATGCAGGGGTCTCTCCCTGGACAGTCCAGCCCAGTGCATGCAGGGGTCTCACCTGGACAGCCCAGCCCAGTGCATTCAGGGTCTCCCCTGGACAGTCCAGCCCAGTGCATGCAGGGCAGTGCATGCAGGGGTCTCACCTGGACAGCCCAGCCCAGTGCATTCAGGGGTCTCACCTGGACAGCCCAGCCCAGTGCATTCCTGCTTTCTGCCTCTCGGCTTTGCCGCCTTGAGTGATGAGGCCTGAGCATCTAGACTGGAGCTGTAGCAGTGGGTGGGTGTCTACCCCTGCACACAGGTGATCAGAGTTTGATTCCCAGCACCCCATATGGCCACGTCTGCCAGCAGTGATCCCTGAGCCAGGGCTAACCCCTGAACACTGTCAGGGGTGTCCCCCTCCCCACCCCCCAAAACAGCCAGCATGTAAACCTAAGGAGAGAGAGCTCTGAGAGCATGATTCCTCAGCCCCTCACGGTCGCCTCCTCAGCTCCTCCTTTCCTTCTGCCCTCCCTGCCTCCCCACCCCGCCCGCCCTGACTCTTTGGGTCTTCTCACCGCTTTGGCTTCTCAGCAACAACTTTCACCTCGGGTCCAGGGAGTCTGGTCTGAGTGTTAACACCCCCAGAGCCCCAGCCTGAGGAAAGGGAAAGGAGGAAGCAGCCATGGCTCCCCCTGCAAGGCTTTGCATGTGCAGGCAAGGCCTCTGCTGCAGTGCCATTGGCGGCGCCGGCTGCAGAGGCATATGGGAAGCCGGCCTGCACCTGGTCGCCCTGGCCAGCTGCAGAGGCATATGGGGAAGCCAGCCTGCACCTGGTCTCCCTGGCCAGCTGCAGAGGTGTATGGGAAGCCGGCCTGCACCTGGTCGCCCTGGCCGGCTGCAGAGGCATATGGGGAAGCCGGCCTGCACCTAGTCGCCCTGGCCAGCTGCAGAGGCATATGGGAAGCCGGCCTGCACCTGGTTGCCCTGGCCAGCTGCAGAGGTGTATGGGAAGCCGGCCTGCACCTGGTCGCCCTGGCCAGCTGCAGAGGCATATGGGAAACCGACCTGCACCTAGTCGCCCTGGCCAGCTGCAGAGGTGTATGGGAAGCCGGCCTGCACCTGGTCGCCCTGGCCAGCTGCAGAGGTGGTATGGGAAGCCGGCCTGCACCTGGTCGCCCTGGCCAGCTGCAGAGGCGTAAGGGAGCCGGCCTGCACCTGGTCGCCCTGGCCAGCTGCAGAGGCGTATGGGGAAGCCGGCCTGCACCTGGTCGCCCTGGCCAGCTGCAGAGGTGTATGGGAAGCCGGCCTGCACCTGGTCGCCCTGGCCAGCTGCAGAGGCATATGGGAAGCCGGCCTGCACCTGGTTGCCCTGGCCAGCTGCAGAGGTGTATGGGAAGCCGGCCTGCACCTAGTCGCCCTGGCCAGCTGCAGAGGCATATGGGAAGCCGGCCTGCACCTGGTCGCCCTGGCCAGCTGCAGAGGCGTATGGGGAAGCCGGCCTGCACCTGGTCGCCCTGGCCAGCTGCAGAGGCATATGGGAAGCCGGCCTGCACCTGGTCGCCCTGGCCAGCTGCAGAGGTGTATGGGAAGCCGGCCTGCACCTAGTCGCCCTGGCCAGCTGCAGAGGCATATGGGAAGCCGGCCTGCACCTGGTCGCCCTGGCCAGCTGCAGAGGTGTATGGGAAGCCGGCCTGCACCTGGTCGCCCTGGCCAGCTGCAGAGGCATATGGGAGCCGGCCTGCACCTGGTCGCCCTGGCCAGCTGCAGAGGTGTATGGGAAGCCGGCCTGCACCTGGTCGCCCTGGCCAGCTGCAGAGGCATATGGGAAGCTGGCCTGCACCTGGTCGCCCTGGCCAGCTGCAGAGGTGTATGGGAAGCCGGCCTGCACCTAGTCGCCCTGGCCAGCTGCAGAGGCATATGGGAAGCCGGCCTGCACCTGGTCGCCCTGGCCAGCTGCAGAGGCATATGGGAAGCCGGCCTGCACCTGGTCGCCCTGGCCAGCTGCAGAGGTGTATGGGAAGCCGCCCTGCACCTGGTCGCCCTGGCCAGCTGCAGAGGTGTATGGGAAGCCGGCCTCCATGGTTGTCCTAGTCCGGCAGTAGCTCTCTTGAGCTCACTCCGGGGACAGCTGGCGGGCACAGGCCTCTAGTCCTCTGTGGGCTTCTCCACCCGCTGGGCCTCCACATACCTTACTTCCAGCCCCATTACTTTGGCTTTGGGTACTGAAAGGAAACTCAAGCACCTGCACAAAGACCAACCCTCTGAGAGCCTGATGGATGAGCACTGGTGCAGGAGCTCCCCTGCCCTGACCCCCGACCCCAGGTAGGGGAGCTGGAAAAGCCAGGAAAACAGCTGGCTGCTGCTATGGGGAGTTTCTGGTCCAGTGCAGCTGTCTCACGCCCAGACTCGCCCAATGGGAAAGGCAGCCAGCGTGGGTCTAATTTACTGGTCTCCACGAGCAACCCGCTCCTTGTCGGCCTGGGCACATGTTTTTTCGCTTCTGCAGTCATAATCCAATAAAACTTATAACAAAGTTAGGTTGACATTAAAGAGCGACATAATTGTCGTGTTGCCTGGTGATTAGGCAGGCGTGGCAAGCAGCTCGCACGAATGGCTGTAATTAGCAGCTTTTTTGCCGAGGCCGGCAAAGTTTTTCATCTTGCTGTCACCCACCCCTGTGGGGCCCCTCCCTGTTCTTGGCCCCCACTCGACTCTGGGCAGGGTTCACAGCTACAACGCAGAGTGCTGATGCTCCCGGCCCCTGCCTGGTGTCCAGGGAGCACCCTACCCAGCCCCTCCTTGGCCACAGTGGCAGGTGGCGCTTGGGTGCTGGAGTCAAAATGTTTTCACGTAGGGGACTGGAGGCGATAGGACAGCGGTAAGGGAGTTTACTTGGCCAAATTGTGTTTGATACCTGGCACTCAGTGGAGTTCCCTGAGCACCCCAGGACTGATCCCTGCATGCAGAGCCAGCCCTGAGCACCACCACGTGTGGCCCCAGAACCAAAGGAAAATGGTTTTATTCAGCCCACGACATAGGTCAGGCCACCTGAAGCGGTCAGTGTCGACGCAGAAAGTCTCGCCTGTTCCTTATCCTGAGCTCATGTCCTGCAGATGCTCAGCAAAGAGCCTTAGAGTCTGCCATGATGGGCGGAGTCCAAGGTGCTGAGGTGAACCCAAGTCCTGTCCTCTGGTTCTCTGTTTTGGTTTGGGGCCACACCTGGCCTTGCACTTAGGCCTCACTCCTGGAGGCGCTTGGGATCTGGGGATCGAACCCAGGTCAGCTGCATGCGAGCAAGCAGCCTCCCCACTATCCCACTCTGGCCTGGAGTCTGTATTTTATATTTTATCTAATCAATTAATTTTTCAAAATTGAATCCCTCTGAGACAGACCATTACAAAGTTGTTCATGATTGGGTCTCAGTCATACAGCGTTCCAAGACACCTCCCTCCTGGTGAGCGGACTCTTTATTTTAAAGGAGGAAGCCTTTGTGTTCTTCAGCGTGAACTGTTGTCAGGAGGGACAGGGCCGGAGAGCTTGTGCGAACTCAGGGCTGATCATGAAGGGGTCAGGCTAAGTCAGGGGAAGCTGGTCTCGGGCTCTTGCTTTCGCTCCTAGTCCTGCGGCTGGCAGGACCGTGGCCTTTGTCCCAGCCCGGGCTCGGGGCTCCCTGGTAGCCGCAGCTCCCCACCCTGCCTTTGCAGGGTGCCATGAAGCCATCGCGGGCTTCTCTTTGGAAGTCACTCCGGGAAGCAAGCACTGTCCTTCTGGGAACTCTGTCCATGCCTGGAGCCTGGAAGGGAGGACGGCCAGTCTGGAGGTGCTACGTGACCCCTTTTACTGCAGCCTCAGCCCTGCCCGTGCCCTTGAGCCTGAACCCCATGGGCAAGTCTTAAGGGGTACCCTGTAAGAGACCCAGTGTGAGGACAGGGCAACCCTTTATCCTTCCTGCTCTTTCTGCCCCCACCCCCTGCTGTCTCCCGGCTGTACCCCCAACTCTCTGCTGGGCTCTGAGGAAACCCCCCACCCCATTACCACTTGGTTCGTTCTCAACTGGGGAGGGAGGTGGTTCAGGAGCGGGGTCAGCCCTGAGGGGGCCTCAGAACTCTTCTTGGCTTCCTCTGTGAGTAGTACCTTCTAGAAGAGACCGCTCACTGCGTGCCATCTGCCTCTCGCTAAGACCCCGATACTGTGGCTATAAATATCCACCACCGCAGCCCCCTCTGAGCAGGTGACATTTGCAGAGTTGTGGGGGAGGGTGGGGACGGTTCAGTAGACAGAAAAGTTGGGGGTATGGTGGGGGGCTTTATGCTTGATGCACGGCTGAGGGGTGGAGCCAGTGTAGCCGAAGAGGGTGGGAGGAAAGGGGAGGGGGCATGGGCAGGAGAAGGGGCAGAGAGCGTGACCTCGGGGGCCCTGCGGCTCGTCTCTTGGTGGGTGGCAGCCAAGACTGGTTCAGGCCCCACTCTGAGGAGAAAAGCCGACTGTGTGGGTCCCTTGGGGACCCCTGGTCTCTGTGGGAATGGTGTCGTGCGGGTACATTGGAGCACTCTGCAGAGAGGGCTCCCAGCAAGGCCTGAGCACCCGCCTGCCTCCCATGAGGCTTGATTTGGGGGGGCATGAGGGAAAGTGGGGAACCAGGAGTGGGGCCAGGACCCCAGGTAGGAACTCGCAGCCCTCTGGGGGTGCTGGAAAGGAGCATCAGGGCCGTGTCCTGGGCACTGTGTGTCTGTCACCCCAATGTGGGTCAGTGTCTGCATCCCCCCTGAACCCGGTCACTAAGCTGTCACTGACATTTAGAACCAGTGTGGAACCAAGGTGGGAAAGGTGGGCCAGGGGAGGTCACGCCCCATGCCAGGAGGCCACATGTGGGCCTGGCAGCCTGGGAGCCTGTGCCTGGCGGCTCTTTTCTGTGCTTGGGCAGCGTGTGTGCCTGCTCTACACACCCCGTCTGTGGGTCCATCCAGGCAGGTGTAGCTGCTCTCCGGGCTCCTGCACCAAGGCTAAGTGCACGGGCTCCAGGAAGGGTGGTTGCTATGGCGACATCTGCTTTTATTGTCCCCTCAATCGGCGACTGTATAAATAGAGGCACTCCTTGGCTCCCCACCCCCAGTCCACTGGGGAGGTTTTCAAGAAAATTGTGGCAACCACAGAGAGACCAACCAGCTGTCGCGTCAGGTGTGTGGGGAGGACTGGGGGAGCTGGGAGGATGGGGGGACCTTTAGGGGGGCCCAGGGTGGGGAGCTGTGAGGTCCCCCGCAGGCAGGCCAGGAAGGGCGGGTCTGCAGGAACTGGCGATGGAGAGCCACCCAGGAAGTTGTGAAAAGAAGTGAAGTCATTGGGGCAGCAAAGGGGCTGTGGAACTCCCCCACCCCGGGCTCTTGCTTACTGCCTGAGGCCCACGGGGCTCATGAAGTCGGGGACACTTGGGAGGTCTCCCCTGCTGTCTCTTGCCTTCCGCTGCAGGTGAGGTTCCCGGCAGGAGAGCTGGCACCTCCTGGCTCAGGTCCTGGGCACCACAGGATTCTGCTGCAGGGGAGAGGCAAGGGCTGGGGAGGAGGCAGTGAGCCTCATGCCAGCCTGAGAGGGCAGCACTGGGCAGCTCAGGGCAGCTCAGGGCAGAGGGTGGCGTTCGGGGCAGAGCCCATGGTCTGATAGGTTTTTTTCTTTTTGGGTCACACCCAGTGACGCTCAGGGGCTACTCCTGGCACTTCGCTCAGGAATTACTCCTGGCGGTGCTCGGGGACCATATGGGATGCCGGGGATTGAAGCCGGATTGGCCACGTGCAAGGCAAACACCCTCTCTGCTGTGCTATCGCTCTGGCCCCGAGGCCTGGGAGCTTGATCCTTCCCAGCACCTGGTTTCTGTGTTAGCTGTCTGCACCGGGGACCGGGGCTGCAGCCCTAGGGCTCGACATGGGGAGAGCTTACGAGTGAGCCAGCCACAGGCAGGTCCTGTTCTGACTCAGGCTGGAGGGACGGTGCCCTGAAAGGGGACAGACTCCCGCTCCTGTCCCCCGCCCCAGTTTCCAGCCTGGCTTCTGGGCTCCCTGAGGGAAAGTGATGCTTCTCTGGCACCCCCAAGTACTGACAGTTCTTGGAGACTTGCTGAGCATTTTATAACTCTTGGTACGTTTGACCCGGACAAGGATTGCCTCAGAGAGGAACGCATGTTGGCTTCTCCCATGTGGCAGATGAGTAAACTGAGGCAGGGAGTGTGAGCCCAGAGTTGTGTGGCCAGTGAGCACAGGCTTCAAGAGTGAGCCTGACCAGAGACCCCTTTGTTGGGTCCCCTCTGATGGCCGCTCGCGCTGTTCCCTTCCACACTCAGACCCCTCTGGACGCTCGCCTAGTCGGCTGCTGCTTCTGGGTTTGGTTTATGTTTCCAGTCTCCTGGGAGGCTCTCAGGGCAGGTCCCTCCCACGGGGTGGAAGAACAGGTGGTGTCCAGTACCGTCACTCTGGGAGTGCTCACAGGTGGATTGGGGGCCTCTGTGTGGCCTAGAGGTGGCTCCAGTTGCTGATGTCAGACACAACACGAAGCTAGGGCTGCAGGCTGGTGGCTAGTGGCTGGGCTCAGAGGCCTTCTTGTCCCAAGGAGCTCCCGCCCTCCCTCCACTCCTTCCCCCAGACTCAGGACTGCACCACTAACAGATGGGTGTGCTGGGGGCTTCCTCCGGCCACTGGGAAGAGGGGTTCCAGAACTTACGTGGGTGTTTGATAGTGGAGGTGAGGTAAGGGCAGGAGGGGCCGGAGTGATAGAACAGCTGGTATGGCCGGGTTCGATCCCCGGCATCCCATATGGTCCCCCAAGCACCACCAGGAGTAATTTGTGAGCACAGAACCAGGACTAAGCCCTGAGCATCACCGGACATGACCCCCAAAGCCCTCCCCAATTAAAGGGCAGGCATGGGAAAGTTGGGGTTGGGGGAAACCCCTCCCATCTGCAGAAGACTTAGGGTTAGGGCTGATCCCACAAATGGGCAGAAATTCACGTGAGAAAACTGCTTGAGTTCTAATGTTCTCAAGAACATTAGAGAACCCGGACCGTGGGTTTCGGGTTGGGGAGCCCCTGAGCCTCATGAGTGTCTGCACGCAGGTTGGTGTCGCTGTGGCTTGAGACCAGTAACAGGACAGGCGGTGTGAGGGCTCATCAAGTGGCCTCATTAGCCAAGGGCTGGGCGTGTTCAGCTCTGGGCCGAAAGCCACCTTGTCGGCAGGTTGGAGGAAGTGATTTTTATAGAAGAGACAGCGGAGAAAGGCTGCCTGGAGTGAGAGGCGTGGTCCTTGAGGTGCTCCCCTGTCTTTTTTTTTCTTTTTGGGTCACACCCGGTGATGCTCAGGGGTTTCTCCTGGCTCTGCACTCAGGAATTACTCCTGGCGGTGCTCGGGGACCATATGGGATGCCAGGGATCGAACCCAGGCCTGCATAGGCCGGCGCGTGCAAGGCAAACGCCCTGCCCACTGGACTATCGCCCGGCTCCATGCTCCCTGTCTTGTTGGGGTGTTGGTGGGGGTCTGTTTAGGGTCTTACCTGTCCAGCAGCATCGAGGAGAAGGCCTCCAGAGGCAAACGGCAAAGTGGAGCAAGAGTTGATTTGAAAGTGACCCCTCGAGAAAGCAGAGCTTGCTGAGCACTAGGTGCTTAGAGGGGGTTACCCAGAGGGTTAGGAGGTGCACGATGTGGGGACACCTAGAGGCTACTGGCCATCTCCGTCTCTCTACCATGGGGCCAAGGGGGACTGTGTGGGGCTGCCAGGCAGAGCAGTCATGGGCTGACTTTTGGCCTTTCCCCCCATTATCCTCATTCCCTAGTGAATCTACGCAAATTATCATTTGCCAATCTATTTGTTTTTTGGGGTCACACCCACCAATGCTCAGGGGTTATTCCTGGCAGTGCTTGGGGGACCATAAAGGATGCCGGGAATCGAACCCAGGTCAGCTGTGTGCAAGGCAAATGCTCTACCTGCTGTACTATCTCTCCGGCCCCTCATTTGCCAATCTAGGCAAAAGATTTCATTTATTTATTTTTGGGGGGCCATATCTGGTGATACTCAGAGCTGACTCTGCACTAAGGGATCACTCTTGGCAGTGTTTGGGGGACCCTATGGGATGCTGGTAATTGAACCCAAGCCAGCTGGGCGCAAGGCAAACACCCTCCCCACTCTACTATTGCTCTGGCACCCAGGCAGAGATTTCTGATGAAGTCTTTCAGAAGTTCCTATTTTTCCCAGAGAGCTTGGTGTTAGACACTCTGCTTTTGGAGGGGTGTCTCGCTTGGTGATGTTGGACACTAAACCTGGCTCAGTGCTCGGGCTCCCTCCGTTCTGCCTACATGACATTTCATTTCTGGCCCCAGCCCCAGGTCATTGGTTCGAGTCTCTTTTCCTACCATGCTGTTTTTTTGTGTTCTGTTTTGTTTTGTTGGGTCACAACAGTCTTCTGGCTCTGCACTCAGGAATTATTCCTGGCGGTGCTCAGGGGACCATATGTGATGCCGGGACAGAACCTGGGTCAGCCGCGTGCAAGACAAATGCCCTCCCCACTGTATCAGGGATCGCTCTGGCTCCCCAGAACAGTTTTGATTCCCTGAAACTGGGGGGTGTCCTTGTCTCAGTCACTCCTCCCTGGAGCCATGTTTTGCTTCTTCAGTGTCTTTTGTAACTGTCACACAATTTAGGCCTGCTTTGATATTTTGGTGCAAAGAGATTAGTCTTGGGTGGTAGGAGCGTTTGGATAGTACTAATGTGCCCAGTTCCTGAGTGTGGGGTGTCCTTCCGCTTACTGGTGCTTCAATTGATTTCCTCCAGGTCTTACGTTTTTCAGTGTACAGAGATTTTACTTAAGTTCATTCCCAAGTATTACTCAATTTTTTTTTAGGCCACACCTGGTGGTGCTCAGGGATCACTCTTGGCAGGCTCACGGACTCCGTGGGGTGCTGGGATTGAACCTGGGTTGGCTACAGGCAAGGCAAACGCCCTCCCTTCTATACGACGGTTCTGGCCCTGTAAATGTTGCTCTTGATGCTGTTGTGAATGGGATTGTTTTCTTTTCTTTTCCCTTTGTTCCTCTTTATGGATGTTTTGTGGTTAGTTTCTAGAATTACTAATTCTAGAAGAGAAATGTTTAATGGGATAAATTAAATTGTGTGTGTTGTCTTTATATTTTCTCCAAACAGCAAAATGACAAACTTCCCTTTTGACAGTTGATTAATTTTGTTTATTCTCACGCAGGAGGAGATAACTTCCAGGTTGCTAACGTAGAAAAATAAATCCCTTCTTTTTAATGGTTATTGGGAATAGCAGGTGGGCATGGGGGAATTTCTCCTTGGCCTTCCTAGCAGTGCCCTTTAATTGATCTCTGCAAAAGTCCCCAAATCTTGGGGCTGGAGAAATAGTACAGTGGGTCAGGCTTTGGGATGCACAGAGCTGACCTGAGTTCAATCCCTGGGTTCAATCCTGAACCTTGCCAGGAGTGATCCCTGAGCACAGAGCTGGAATTAAGCCCTGAGCCTCTCTGGGTGTGGTCAGCACTTCAAAGAAAAGCCTCCTAATCTTACTGTGAAAGCTTGGCTTCTAGTCTGAATGTCTATCAAAAAAAAAAAAAAGAGTATTGAACAATTCTTTGGAGAGTTTTAAGTGAAGGCACTAGCCAGGGTCTCCCTTATTTATCCATCCAATTTTGTGGACGAATTGTGGGCTGCCTGTGAAGCGCCTGCACTGTGCACTTGGCTGAGGTCAGTCAGGCCTGTCCTTCCCGGGCTCCGCCTGTGCATGGGCTGAGGTCAGACGGGTCTGTCCTTCCCGGGCTCCACCTGTATGGGCTGAGGTCAGATGGGTCTGTTCTTCCCGGGCTCTGCCTGTGCATGGGCTGAGGTCAGACGGGTCTGTCCTTCCCGGGCTCCGCCTGTATGGGCTGAGATCAGACGGGTCTGTCCTTCCTGGGCTCCGTCTGTGCATGGGCTGAGATCAGACGGGTCTGTCCTTCCTGGGCTCCGTCTGTGCATGGGCTGAGATCAGACGGGTCTGTCCTTCCCGGCTCTGCCTATGCATGGGCTGAGGTCAGACGGGTCTGTCCTTCCCGGGCTCTGCCTTTGCAGCTCCACCTTCTTGCTGGAACTGTACCAGTCCCAGGTCGACCCTCCCTCTCTGTCACGGTCTTTTGGAACACAATGGAGGTGGCAAGGCCTTGCTCTTGTTTTTTTCTCTTTAAAAGTGTGGGATCATTTATTTTTTGCCTTTCTTTGTGATTTATGTCTCAAAAGCCCTTGAAGGTAATGCCAAGGTGGTCCAGTGTTGGAAGGATGCATCGGACAGATGTGGGCGCTCCATTATAGCTGCCTGTGGCATGAGGGACAGCGACTCATCAGGACATAATTACTCTGATAGCCCTAAACAGACGCCCCCATAAAGCAGGGCTGTGTGTCTGTGGGCTCATGCATATGGGGGCAGACTCACACGGGGCCCCACCCCTGCAGCTCCATGTCCATTAACTTGGGGTTCACAGCATCCATGTTAAACCTTGCCCCAGGACCAGTGGGAGTGGATGTCTGTGGGTGTGGTGAGAGGAACACGGGGAGCGTTGGTCTGCATCTGAGCTTCAGCTCTGTAGGTTGTTTCACAGAACAGCTTCACTGATGTATGGTTTGACGAAAGGGAGCACATCCATGTAAAGGGAGCTGCTTGGTGACGGCGAGCAGCAAATACTCCGGAGGAAATGCTCCATCCAGACCGGAACATTCCAGAGACCCCAGATTGCTCTACTGGCCCTTGTAGTTTCCACCCCTCCACTTAGCGCATGGAATCGCCTGTTTTGGGGAGGATTTCACTTCTTTTTATGTGCTTTTTCTAACTTTAATTAAATAGCATGGCTTACAGAGTTATTTATAACGTATTGTTTCAGGCATTCAGTGCTCTGCCATCAGTCCCAGCACCAGTGTGACCTTCCTCCACTCCAGTCCCCCACCCCAGGCTACCCTTCAGCTTAGCTGGCACAAAATGGTTTATTTTATTAATTTAATTAGATTTTGAGCCTCACCTTATGGTTCTTGGCATACTTTTGCCTCTGCACTTAGTGGGGTGGGGGTCACTCCTGGCAGTGCTCAGGAGATCATTTGGATGCTCAGAATTGAACTCAACTCAGCTGTGTGCAAGGCAAACACACGACCCACTGCACTAGCTGTCCAGACCCCAAATAGTTCATATTGCTTGTTACAATAAAATGGTAGGGGAATTAAGCTACAAATACTGGATCAGTGAAAGAAAATGTGTGGAAATTGCTCTGTCTCACAAAGGGGTTGTTGAGTCTTTGCCTGGTGATTTACTGAGCTGTCCGTTGAGTGTTGAGCCTTTGGTGTGGATGTTTTTGCTCTTTGAGCTAAGTGGGCAAAATGTTATGCTACTTCCCGACTGATTTGCTGGTCGCCTACTGGGCTGTCAGGATGAAATTTGGAGGTGTCATTCCTCTCCAGGAGCTTCAGATCTGGTATGAGTCTTCAGCTTGGTTTTTCTCAAGATAGTCGTGAGACAGCGAGCCGGGACAGTACAGGGTGTTGGCTGTGGGGTATACACATCTTCCGGGGCTTCAGCAGGGTGAGGACTCGGCCTGTGTCTTTTCCAAGGAGGTCCCAGAGTTTTCAGCCGGAGGTGGGGTGTATCTGTGAGTCTCATTGGCTTGGAGTTGTGAAGCTGTTAGTTGGGCCGTCTACTTGGCAGAAACTGAACAGGAGGCTTTCGTTGAAGTGTGTGCTACCAGGAAGCACCTGTAGGAGGCTGGCTTCTTTTGCCCACATCACAGTCTTTGAGATTTATCCATTATGTATTAAAAACATTGATAAGTACTAGTTTTATACGCTGTTTGTTTTTTGGTTTGGGGGGCCACACGCTCAGGGCTTACCCCTGGCTCCGCATTCAGTGATCATTCCTGGTGGACTTGGGGGACCTTATGGGATGCTGAGGATTGAACTCAGGTGGGCTGCGTGCAAGGCAAGTGCCCTCCTTGCTGTTAAATGGATCTGGCACTTGCTATGTACTATATTATGATTACACCAAAATTTACATGATTTGACTGCTTGTTAGACTTCAGGTCATTTCCGGTTCTCAGAATTATAGTGGAAATTTCTGTGATGTTTTGCATGAAGTTATTTTTGGTGAAAACTGAAAAGATATATATGATCTGAAGAGAAACCAGAGTACACGGACAGTTATTTTGGGGGGAGCATGTTCTCATTTTTCTTAGATAAACATCTACAAGTGGAAGTGCAGACTCAAATAGTAAGTGTTTAACTTTCTAAGAAACGCCTGAGCTATTTCCGAAGTGATGCCGGAGTGTTACAGACCCTGCTCTCTCTCTCTCTCTCTCTCTCTCTCTCTCTGTGAGTGAGAGAGAGAGACTGCTATATGTGTATGTGTGAGAGAGATCGACTGCTGTATGCGTGTGTGTGTGCTCCGCGAGTGTACTGTATGCGTGTGCTGTGTGTGTGTGTGTGTGTGTGTGTGTGTGTGAATCTACTGTCCCATCTTCACACCTGCTGTGGTTAGGCTTACATTTCTGCCGCAATGTAGGATCTTATTGTGGGTTTGACTTTTACTTTTCACTTACAATTTTTTAAACATTCAGTTTAATTTTCTTTGTATTTTTGGGCCATACTTGCCGGTGCTCAGGACTTAGTCCCTGCTCTGCATTCAGGGATCACTCTTGGTAGGGCTGGGAGCAACCTATGGGGTGCTCGGGATCAACCTGGCCCGGCCACATGCAAGGGGAATGCCTTACCCACTGTACTATTGCTCTTGCCCTATTTTTTTCCCTTTTCTTTTTCATCTCAGGTGGGTAATGGGCCAAGTGTGCAACAAGATTTAAGAGAGGCACATGCCACACAATTGTGTGAATACCTAATCATCGTGCTTACGAACCAGAAAAAAGATTCATTCGGGCCCTATTTTTTTCATTTGTTTTAATTTTAAAATTTTGGCTTGTTAATTTGGGCTACACTTGGTGTGCTTGGAGGTAACACGTGGAGGTGCCGGGGCTAAACCAAGGGCTCTGCATGCTGGGCCTTTCATGCCCTCCTGATTCTCAGAGGCTTTTATTTTGGGTGGGCCTGTTTACCAACTCTTTCCCCCATTTCTGTATCCTCTGTCAGAGATTCTGGCCAGGACCAGATAAATAGCACAGAACCAAGAGTAAGCCCTGAGCCTTAACCAACCAACCAATCAAACCCCAAAACAACCTGCCCCCAAAATAAAATAAAAGAACAAACTCAAATTCTTGTCTGTCTCATGGTCACAGCATTTTTTTTTCTCCCATATTTTCTTCCAGAAGTTTTTATTGTAGCTTTTGCACGGAAGCCTGTGACGCAAGACCGGACAGGATTGGTGGCAGTGCGAGGGTCTGTCCACTCCATGTGGGCGCCCCTTGTTGCAGCAGCACTTCGGGGTCAACCATGCCCCCATGGTGCCTCCGTGACTCTGCTGTCAAATGTGACCTCTGCCCCCTCACACGTGGCCCCGGTTCTGAGCCCTCAGTTCAGCCCCTGCGGGGACCACGTCTCAATTTACTCCTGCCTGCTGTCCCTTGGTCCTGTCGCTTCTGGGCAAGTCTTACAACCCTGGAGTGCGCCCTTGCCAGCCTTATTTTCGTTTTCAGAATTGTTTTGGATATTTTAAATTCTTTGAACTTCCATATAAATTTTTGAGTCAACTTGTCAAGTTTTACAAGAAAGCCTTCTGGCATTTTTGTTGGAATTCCAGTTAGAATTAATAGACCAATTTAGGGAGAACTGACATCTTAAATTATTGAGATGTCTTTCAACTCCCGAACATGGCCAGCCCCTCCAGTCATTCAGGTCTATTTTAATTTATCCAACAGCGGTTTCTATTTTTCAGGACCCAGTTTTGCACATATTTTATTTAAGCTCTCCTTAACTATTTTATGCTTTTTTGATACTATCTTTTCAGACGAGATCGGCGCATTCAGGGTATGGCCTTAGACAATGCTATTTTTTCAAATAACCAGTTTTTCCTTTACATTAGCCCTAGTTTTCTATCTTCTATGTCATTAATATGTCTTTATTTATATCTACTCATGTTGCTGGTGTCCACTTGAGCAAATCGATGAACAATGGGAAGACAGTGATACAATGATACATTTACCTTTTAAATTTGGGTTTTATTTGCTCTTTTCTTTTTTGGTTTTGTTTTTGCTTCTGAGCCACACCTGGAGGTGCTCAGGGGTTACTCCTGGTCCGGGCTCAGGCATCACTCCTGGCAGGGTTTGGGGGACTCTATAGAATGCTGGAGATTGAATCTGGATCAGCCACATGTAAAGCAAGCGCCTTCCCTGCTGTACTACCCCTCCAGCTGTTAATTTTTTTTTTCTTTTCAATCATACCCAGCACCCTCAGGGGTTACTCCTGGCTCTGCACTCAGGAATCATTCCTGGCAGTGCTCTTGGAACCATATGGAATGCTGCGGATTGAACCCGGTTGACTGCATGCAAGGCAAACCCTCTACCCACTGGACTATCTCTCTGGCCCCATTGAACTTTTTTTTTTAAATCACTTCTCAAGGTGGAACCTTCTTCTCACTCCTGGTTTTGCACTCAAGAATCACTCCTGGTGATGCTCGGTTATGCTAGAGATCAAACTGGGTTCTTCCTGTGAAAGGCAAAAGTCCTCCCTGCTGTGCACTGCTCTAGCCCGCTTCTTTTGTTCTGAAGTATGTGCTTAAAGCTCTGAATTTCCCCCTGGGCTTGCTTCAGTGCGGCGTCCCAGATTTTGAGATGTTCTTATTTCCCTTAGTTCAGATATATTCCCGTGTCTCATGTGATTCTTATTTGTTCTCTGGATTATTTATCAACATGTTTAATTCAACACATTCAATTTGAGATTACCCAGCTAATTCTTCTCTTCTTGATTTCTCTCTCCTGCTGCAGTCAAAAACCATCATGAGTTCTGAGTACATGGTACCCCTGAGTACACGGTGCCCCTGAGTACACAGTGCTCCTGAGTACACGGTGCCCCTGAATACATGGTGCCCCTGAGTACACAGTGCTCCTGAGTACAGAGTGCCCCCTGAGTACCTGGTGCCCCTGAGTACATGGTACCCCCTGAGTACACAGTGCTCCTGAGTACACGGTGCCCCTGAATACATGGTGCCCCTGAGTACACAGTGCTCCTGAGTACAGAGTGCCCCTGAGTACCTGGTGCCCCTGAGTACATGGTACCCCTGAGTACATGGTGCCCCTGAGTACACAGTGCTCCTGAGTACACGGTGCCCCTGAGTACACGGTGCCCCTGAGTACACAGTGCTCCTGAGTACAGAGTGCCCCTGAGTACCTGGTGCCCCTGAGTACCTGGTGCCCCTGAGTACATGGCGCCCCTGAGTACATGGTGTCCCTGAGTACACGGTGCCCCTGAGTACCTGGTGCCCCTGAGTACACGGTGCCCCCTGAGTACCTGGTGCCTCTGAGTACCTGGTGCCCCTGAGTACACGATGCCCCTGAGTACACAGTGCTCCTGAGTACAGAGTGCCCCCTGAGTACCTGGTGCCCCTGAGTACCTGGTGCCCCTGAGTACACGATGCCCCTGAGTACCTGGTGCCCCTGAGTACATGGCGCTCCTGAGTACATGGTGTCCCTGAGTACACGATGCCCCTGAGTACATGGTACCCCTGAGTACACAGTGCCCCTGAGTACACAGTGCCCCTGAGTACATGATGCCCCTGAGTACACAGTGCCCCTGAGTACAGAGTGCCCCTGAGTACAGAGTGCCCCTGAGTACACAGTGCCCCTGAGTACATGGTACCCCTGAGTACGCGATGCCCCTGAGTACACAGTGCCCCTGAGTACAGAGTGCCCCTGAGTACACGGTGCCCCTGAGTACATGGTACCCCTGAGTACAGAGTGCCCCTGAGTACAGAGTGCCCCTGAGTACACGGTGCCCCTGAGTACACGATGCCCCTGAGTACACAGTGCCCCTGAGTACATGGTGCCCCTGAGTACACGGTGCCCCTGAGTACACGGTGCCCCTGAGTACACTGTGCCCCTGAGTACATGGTACCCTGAGTACACAGTGCCCCTGAGTACACGGTGCCCCTGAGTACACAGTGCCCCTGAGTACACGGTGCCCCTGAGTACACAGTGCCCCTGAGTACACGGTGCCCCTGAGTACATGGTGCCCCTGAATACACGATGCCCCTGAGTACACGATGCCCCTGAGTACACAGTGCCCCTGAGTACATGGTACCCTGAGTACACAGTGCCCCTGAGTACACGGTGCCCCTGAGTACAGAGTGCCCCTGAGTACAGAGTGCCCCTGAGTACACAGTGCCCCTGAGTACACGGTGCCCCTGAGTACACGGTGCCCCTGAGTACACGGTGCCCCTGAGTACACGGGTGCCCCTGAGTACACGGTGCCCCTGAGTACACGGTGCCCCTGAGTACACGGTGCCCCTGAGTACATGATGCCCCTGAGTACATGGTGCCCCTGGAGTACATGGTGCTCTGGGACGCCGTATCATAGTCTAGAAATGTCAGAGCTGCCTCTAGTTTGCTCAAACCATTTTTGAGGTTTTTTTTTTTTTTTAATTTTGGCTCACACCTGGTAATGCTCAGGGGTTATTCCTGGCTCTGCACTCAGGAATTAACTCCTGGTGGTGCTCTGGGGACCATATGGGATGCCAGGGATTGAATCCCTGTAGGCCGCGTGCTAGGCCGCATGTAAGACCCTGGATTCTGTTTTCATACTTGGTCTGAGGGTCTCTGCTACTTTACTGGTCCGTCTAGACTTTTGCAGTTAATGCAGTTACTGACATAGTGGGTGCTAGTCAGATTTTTTTTTTTGCCTTCTTTCTCTTTTTTTATTTTTGGGTCACACCCAGCAATGCTCAGGGGTTACTCCTGGCTCTGCACTCCGGAATTACTCCTGGTGGTACTTGAGGGACTATATGGGATGCTGGGGATTGAACCCAGGTCGGCTTCGAGCAAGGCAAATGACCTACCCGCTGGGCTATCGCTATGGCCCCTCTTCTTATTTTTAAAGCATATTAATCATTTTCTTTTGGATGGAGTATTTTGCAGTTGTCCATTTTCTAGCCACTCTGTGTTAGCTCGACTTTTGTATATATGTATATCAGGGTGGGCTGGGGTAGGGCTGTTTACTCCAGGGCTTGTGGTGCACATGTTTGGAAACATAACTGCTTTTGAACAATATATATATATATATATATATATATATACACCCTCATACATAAGAACTTCGACAGATATGCTTATTTGTTTGCCTGTCTATAGGCATTCATGTTCGTTGTTATGTCCCCTATTCCCACATGTTATAAATCCCACAGAACCTTACTGTTTTAAAAATCAGTTATGTTTTTAAAAGTTGAAATATGAGAAAAATACATCTTACGCTTACCTTCATATCATTTTGAGTTTCCTGCATGACTTTGGGGAGCTCCAGGTTTTTTTTTTTTTTTTGGGTTACACCCGGCCATGCTTAGGGGTTACTCCTGGCTCTGCACTCAGGAATTACTCCTGGCAGTGCTTGGGGGACCATATGGGATGCTGGGGATAGAACCCGGTCGGCTGCATTCAAACAAATGCCTTACCCTCTTGATTATTACTCCAGTTCCCACCTCCAGGCTTTTCTATCTGGAATCATTTCCCTTCTTTATGAATAACTTCTTTTTTTTTTTTTGCATTGAAGATCTTTTGACAACTTTCTCAAACTTATGTGAGAAATATTTCACTTGTATCACTTATTTTCCCATTGTTCATTGCTTTGCTCGGGCGGGCACCAGTAACACCTCCAAACGACCTGCCGGAGCTAGTGTAGCCCAAGGGCATCTGCTCACGCCAGAAACATAAAGAGCCTCAAACCATTTATTTAGGTCATGGGAACGAGTCTATAATTGTTACTGGTTTTTGGCATATGAAATACAACATGGGTAGTTTGCCAGGCTCTGTCGTGTGGGTGGAAAAATATTTTTTTAAATTAAGGCGGAGGAATTTGGGGGCACACCCAGCAATGCTCGGGGCTTACTCCTAGCTCTGGGTTCAGGGATCACTCCTGGTGGCTTGGGGGACCATATGGGTGCCAGGGATTGAACCTGGGACGGCCATATGTAAAGCAAGTGCCCTGCCTGCTGTGCTATCTCTGTAAAGCGAGTGCCCTGGCTGCTGTGCTATCTCTCAGGCCCCTGGGAAAGACTCCACTTTTCACTTAACCTTGGTGTTTTTACCAGATCTAGTTTGCAGGCTGACAGCGTCCCATCCCTTCCCACACTTTCTAGAGGCTCTTTTTCTTTGTCCTGAGTTTTGAATGGTTCCAATGAGAAGTTTGCATGATTATAGCCTGGATTCATTTTTTGTTCTTATTTTTTTTCCTCTCAGCTCTTTAAAAAGATATTCTCCTTGTCACTGGTTTGGAGAAATTTGATGATGAGGTGCCCTGCTGGGTTTCTGTTTGGTCTTCTTAGATTATGTGCTTAGACTGTTCAGCAATTTGATCCGTAATTATAATTATAATAAGCAGTTATAAAAGTTACAAATTGATGTATAATTTTATAGCATTTGGAAAAAAATTCAACTCTACGCCTTCAAATTTGATTTTTTTCCTTTTCTGCTTTTTTGGGGCTTCAAGTGCCTGAATGACAGATCGTGTGATACTCTGATAACTGACTTTCAGTTCTCAGGGTAATATCTTCTTTTTCTCACTTATGTTTGGATTGTTTCTTTTTTTTTTTTTTTTTGCTTTTTATTTGTGGGTGGGGGGTCACACCCAGCAATGCTCAGGGGTTATTCCTGGCTCTGCACTCAGGAATTACTCCTGGCAGTGCTTGGGGGACCATATGGGATGCCGGGGATGGAACCCGGGTCGGCCGCGTGCAAGGCAAACGCCCTACCCGCTGTGCTATCGCTCTGGCTCCAAGTTTGGATTGTTTCTACTGCCAGGTCTTTGCTGCTGTAAATCCCACTGGAGTTAACTTTTCACTGTAGATAGTGAATTAATTTTTTGTTTTGGGGTCATACCTGGTGGTGTTCAGGACTTACTCCTGGTTCTGTGCTCAGGGATCACTCCCTGGTGGTGCTCAGGGGACCATACAGGATACCGGGAATGAACTCGGGTCGGCTGTGTGCAAGGCAAACACCCTGCCTGCTGCACCTCTGACCTTCACGTAGTATATTTTAATCTCTAGATGTTCTGTGTTTTCAATTACATTTCTCTCAATTTGCCTCAAATGCTTGTTTTTCCTCTTACAGACTTTACGTAGGAAAGTAATCTTTATAATGGTGGTTTTATATCATGGTCTAAAATTATACATCAGCTCCCTGAGAGCCATATCTGTGTCAGTTGACAGATTGTCCTCATGGTTTGCACATACAATTCGTTTTCTACCTTCTTGCACACTTGGAATTATTATTATTATTATTATTATTATTATTATTATTATTATTATTATTATTTTAGAAAAACGGACATTAGGGGATCTGGAGAGATAGTACAGCGGGTAGGGTGCTTGTCTTGCATACGATTGACCCTAGTTTAATCCCGGCTCCCCCAATACAGTCTGCCAAGCACAGCCTGGAGTGATCTCTGAGTAAAGAACCAGGAGTGACCCCTGAGAACCACCGGGTTTGGTCCCCAAACAAACAAATCAGTGCATTCACCTGGGGCCCAATTCATTCTCTAGTTCACCTTCCTCAGGACTGTTCAGAATGATTTTTTCAGCCATGTGGAGTCACAGTCTTCAGATGAATTTAGATGATCCTTATAGAACCCCTAGCCCTGCTCTGTCCAGACTGCCCACTGGAGAAGGGTGGCTGGCAGTAGGGCATCCTTCCATGCAGGTGCTTTTCTTTAATTTCACTTTCTGGGCCAGTACAGCAGCACTCGGGGGCTGCTCCCAGTGGCCAGGGGGGACCCACACCGTGCTTTACAAGGGGTGGACCTTAGCCTTGAGCTCCTCCCCTGTCCCCCAGGCCCGTTAGAAGCAGGAGTGGAGAGAGGCGATGGTGGCTTGGGTGCTGGGGTAGGGAGGGCTCTAGGTCCGCAGGGCAGTGATGCACTCGGAAGCCTCAGAGTTGGGGCGGGACATCCCAGAATTCCTCACTGGTCATGGTAGTTGTGAGGCTCTGCACCAGAGCCTTGGCCGGCTCTGAGAGCACGGAACACCCAGAAGGAGTCTCTGAGATGCTTCATTCATCTGTCTATCCTCTCACTGGCAGCCCTGCCTTTCCCATATGCATCTGACATGTCTAAGGAAACAAAAACAGGTGATTGCCTTTACCTCCAGGGGGTGTCTGAACACTCTGGGGAGACAAGACAAACACGTGAGTGAAAACATCCTTATTTTGGTCATAGCTTGATACTTAAATTTAAAATTAAAATGTGTTTTTTTGGTCAGGGGTTGGGGCTGACTCCTGGCTCCGTACTCAGGAGTTATTCCTGGTGGTGCTCAGGGGACCCTATGGGCTGCCGGGTTAGAACCTGGGTTGACAGTGACCAAGGCAGGCACCCTCCCCCTCTGTCCTGTCACTCTAGCCCCTCGATCGCAATTTTTGTTTATCTATTTATTTATGTTTCTGAGCCACACCCGGCAATGCTCAGGGGTTACTCCTGGCTCTGCACTCAGGAATTACTCCTGGCTCTGCTTGGGAGAACCTATGGAATGCTGGGTATCGAATTCGGGTTGGCCACATGCAAGGCAAATTCCCTTCCACTGTACTATCACTCTGGCCCCAAGATTACATTTTTTAAAAACACTATATTTGGGGGCCATGGTCATCAGAAGGCTCAAAGGGGTGTGCCGGGCGGAACCGGGCCCTGTGCATCCAGGCCTGTACTCTGGCCCTTGAAGTATTTCTCCCAGTCCCCTGGGAGGCACGTACTCAGAATGTGTCCCTGGACTGTGGGGTTCACAGCGAAAGGTTTGTGGGACCTCAGGTAGCAAAAACAGGAAGAAGATGAAAGATGTCACATTTTTACCCTCTGGGGCGCTGTGCCCAGCCGTGTGAGGGTAGCAGAACCAGGGAGCCATAAAAGCTATTACTTCACCTTGCCACCCTGAGCAGAGGGGACTGTGGCCTTGAGACGCCACCGGGCTGACTTGAGCTTCCACTGTTCTGTCACGAGGTTGTGCAAGAGGGCAAGGCAGAAGGTCGGAGCTTCACGGGGATGGGATGAGGAGAGGAAAGGAGCTGGCCACAGGGGTGCGGGGCAGTGGAGTTGAGGACCCGGGCGGTGCGTGGGAGCCTGGGCGGGTGGTGTGGAGCAGGATGAGAGGCCCCAGCGTCAGGTGGACGCAGGTGAAGACTTGCTGTCTGCGGAGGTGGAATCTCACTCGCTGTTGTGCAGTGGGTCCAGAGCCTTTGGGGAAGAGTCCTGGCTGCTGGCCCTGGCATCCCGTAGCCGCTGACCAACAGCCTCACTCACCTGTGCCCTCGGAGGGCAAGGGGCAGAGTTCACGGGTTCACTGGCAGGGGCGAAAGTTAGGAGTTGTGTCAGAAACCCCTTTGGGTTCTTAGCAGATGTTTCATCCCCCAAGGCCTGATGCACCTTGAGGAGGGGGACAGCATTCCTTTCCAGGGACCCCCTCTGCCGTGCACCCTGTGGAGGGGGACAGCATTCCTTTCCAGGGACCCCTCTGCCGTGCACCTTGTGGAGGGGGACAGCATTCCTTTCCAGGGACCCCTCTGCCGTGCACCCTGAGGAGGGGGAACCGCATTCCCTTTCCAGGGGCCCGTTCTGCCGTGCACCCTGTGGAGGGGACAGCATTCCCTTTCCAGGGGCCCGTTCTGCCGTGCACCCTGTGGGGGACAGCATTCCCTTTCCAGGGGCCCGTTCTGCCGTGCACCCTGTGGGGGGGACCGCCTTTCCCCTCCTTTCCCAGGGTCCTGTCTGCTGTGATGCTCCCTGTGGAAGGGGGCCAGCTTTCCTCTCCCCTGGGGTCCCCTCCTCACCCCTGCTTCCCAGGGCAGGACTCCTGCAAGATCCAACTCTCCACACCCGCCCCCTGCCCCGTGGCTCTGCCATTTGTGACCAGTGTCCAGCTTGTACCAGCTCCTGCACCCACAGGGCAGAGTCTCTGGGTTTTCTCTCTCCGAGACTCGTCTGAGTCTTATAGAATCTGCCGCTGAAAATCTCCAGCCTTCCCTCACCCATATCAGCACCTTCTCAGCTGTTGCTTGTGAGAGAGCTGGGAGCTGACCGAGCACTGTGGAGGGGAGCCTTGGCTTATACTTTGGGTGCTGCCCAAAGCACCCAGCAGAGATCTTGCATGACAAAAGATGATTTTTCAAGTCTTCAGAGTAAATGTCATTTTGTCTGTGCAGATCTGTTAAAGGAGATGGTAACTATTCGCTTTTATCTGGGGCCCCCTGGGCGTTTCCTTAGGGTCAGTAAGCAATGAGTGCTTCTCTTTTCCTTTTTATTAAAAAAATTGAGCCACCCAGCAATGCTCAGGGCTTATTCCTGGCTCTGCACTCCAGGGATCACTCCTGGTGGGCTGGGGGGACCATATGGGGGTGCTCCCCCAATATTTTTCTTTTAAAAAGAGCTGTGGCAATATGGCTACAGCCAAGGCAATATAGCTATTGGTGTAACCAAATCAGATTCTGAACCCAAATCTGATGTCGAAGACAATGTTTTTTATTCAGTGACTTTATTTTTTAAAATTTATTTCTTTTTTCTTTTTTTTTGGGGGCACACCCAGCGATGTTCAGGGGTTACTCCTGACTCTGCATTCAGGAATTACTCTTGGTGGTGTTCAGGGGATCATATGGGATGCTGAGGAACAAACCCAGGTTGGCTGCCTGCAGGGCAAATGCCCTCTCTGCTTTACTATCACTATGGCTTTTAAAAGTAATTTCTTTGTGTCCGAGATGAGAGCCTACTACCAAGAGTATCCCACCCACACGACAGAGCCTGGCAAGCTACCCGTGTTGTATTTGATATGCCAAATACCAGTAATAATTATAGACTCCATTCCCATGACCTGATGGAATGGTTTGAGGCCCTTTATGTTCCTGGAGCAAGCAGATGCCCTTGGGCTACACTAGCATGTGACAGGACATATGGAGATGTTACTGGTGCCCGCTCGAGCACATTGATGAACAACGGGAAGACAGTGATCCAGTGATACAAGTGAAAAAGAGCTGTGAGAGGCTCTAATTGGCTGGTTTTCGTGTATTCTTGCTTCTGGGGTCGGTGCAGGGCACCTGGAAGTCTCCTGTGATTTTTGGGGGTCACTTTTGGGGCCTCTTTGGGGGCTGTTTGCTACCATGTGTTTGGGGGCTTCTGCTCCCAGTGTCAGGAGTCAGCCCATGCTCTCCTGCCCCAGGGCCTGTTACTTGTAGAAGGACACTCTGGGCAGGGCCCCAGAAGCCAGCACTGTCTGGCTTTCCAGGTGTCCAGCAGGGAATGACCATTGAGTGCGCCGCTGGGGTTCAGATCAGCGTGGGCCCCACGTGGAGGACCTGTGGACATGGACTCTGTGGCGCCCAGCCCTCCCGGAGACAGAGCACTCTGCACCCCTTGGGTGAGGGCTGGGGTGAGCATGAGGGGTCCTGGATGGTGCCACTGCCTGGCTCAAAGGCCACGTGTGGGGCAGCCACTGAAACCATGTTGGCTCAGGCTGCTGCGTGCCAGAAAATGAAGGCCGGGGCCGTGCTGTTGTATTTTAAAAATAACGAGACTTGGCAGGTAACGGGGAACACACCAGGATTTAATTGCTCTGGGTATTAATTAAAAAGATAGAACAGGCTTTCTGGGAAGGATTTTTTGTGGCTGTAGGAGTGTTTGAACATTGTGTGTGTGCGTGCGCATATGTGTACCCCCCTAAATCATCATGAAAACAGAAAAGAACAACTAGCCTGGCGACTCATTTTGTTGCTTCCCACAGGGGTTCTGTGCGGAAGGGCCTGGTTATGTGGGTGTCTGTGCCCAGCCACGTTCAGCCTGCAGTTGGGAGGCTGGGAGCTGAGAGAGGGGCTCAAAAGTTAGGGCATGAGCTGTGCCCCCTGCCCATGACTTCCGGTGTGGCCATCTGGGTCGCCCCCTGTGACCCATTTGTCTTCCGTCCTGACCCTCTTCTCCCCCATCCGTGCTTTAGGACACAGCCTGCAGGGACCGTGTGAATGGCCTGTGGGGGAAACTGAGCATTCTTGCCTCATTTTTCTTCTGTTTCTTGGGTGACAGGAAGTGAGGG
Source organism: Cryptotis parvus (assembly GCA_021461705.1). Taxonomy (NCBI): domain Eukaryota; kingdom Metazoa; phylum Chordata; class Mammalia; order Eulipotyphla; family Soricidae; genus Cryptotis; species Cryptotis parvus. The sequence continues at coordinate 56,906 of JAJIBD010012655.1, read as the reverse complement.
GTTGGCAGGGGGTTCTGAGTGTGGTCTCTAACTAGCTGAGACCCCACAGGGTAATTTCTCAGACTGGCCAGGGAAGGATGGAGCGGCGGCTCTTCCCTCTGGGATTCTGCCCTGTTTGGCCTGGTCACCCTTGCCTCATGCCTGCTGGGGTGCCGCTGGGTTCGGCAGGTGAGAAATGGGGTGTCCGAAGGCAGGAGAGGAGTGTGTGGCTTCTCTGTGATCCCCAGACAGCCACCGAGCCCTGTGGCAGAGAAGGTCTGTAAGACCCCCCGCCTTACGTGCTGCAATCCAGGGGCCTTCTCACGGCTGTGCTGAGGCCTCCTTGGCAGAGCGCTAGCTCCGGTGCAGACTTGTCCACCCTCTTTGCCTTTATTCCCACTCAAGTCCATTTTAAGGGCGCTCAGGCTGGTCCAAGGACTGCGGCTGGTGTGAGTGTGGGGGTGCTGGGAGGGCCGAGACCCTGACCAGGGCACAGCTGTGGTGAGTCCCTGAAAGCCCTCAGTGTTTGGTCTCTGCCTTGGCCAGCAGAGAAGTGGAGCAGACAGGCCCCTTACCCGTGGGGCCCCGAGGGGGCTGTGGGGCTCAGTTCTCTTGCTCTGACAATAGTGTTGATATGTTATGCTTTTGGGTGGCTTAAGTCAGGCCCCCTCGGTTCTCAGAGGGTCAGGGCCCGTCCCCTCCTGTCCTCGTGTCCCTTCTGGTCTGCTACAGCCCTCCCTTCCCCTTCCTCCTGGCCTGTTGCTCTCAGTTCTCAGCTCAGTCCTAAGTTGTTGGTCCAGAGAGTTTTTCACCAGTGATTTCCGCAGTCTACAGCGTTGCTTCCTGAAGACAGTGGGAGGAGCCAGAATGATCGTGGGGGTAGCAGTGGTAGACTTGGGTATAATGGGGGTAGAGTGGGGGACACTTTCTGTTCTCTGGGAGGTGAATTTCCAGGAGGGTGCTGAGTGTTTTTGTTATTGTCCCTCCCCTGAAAAGGGGTGATGGCCATAAAGATTTGGGAACCTTTAGGGTAGTACAGAACCCGCCTTTCCTGGCTGCATCATGGATCCTGTGTCACCTCTGTCTGTTCAACTAGTCTGTAATAATTTGGGGGCCTGAGCCTCATTTCTTTTTTGTTTGTTTGCTTTTCAGCTATATCTGGTGATGCTCAGGGGCTTACTCCTGGCTCTGCCTTAGGGATCACTCCTGGTGGCGCTCGGGAGCCCTAAGGGATGCCAGGATTAAAGCAAGGCAAATGCCCTCTCCGCTGTCCTGTGACTCGGGCCCCTGCGCCTCATTTTCTAAGCACTGCCTGTCCCTGGCGGTGCCGATCAGTGAATGCGCATTATCAGAACTGAGCGGAGCTGGGCTTAGTGTTGGCAGCTCCGAGCTGTATGTGGCTAAGCAGAAAATACAATCTTCACTGAGGGTGTGCCGGGAGCACACGGGGAGGGAAGTGGGCAGTGAACCCAGTACTGGATGCTGAGGGTGGGATGGGAGGGCTTTGGGAGTCTAGTTCCGAGAGGGATAACAGATGCACGTTTCTGAGGCTCCACGCTTACACCCCCTGTGTTTGAACCGAAATGAGAATCACTGAGAGCGAACGTGGCTATCACGGCTGCTTAGGATTCAGCCAGATTAAATCCCCAGGCACGCACCATCCTGACACTTTAATTGAAATTAAAACATAGCATCGATAATGTCAGGGACACGGGCATTGAATAGAAGCAACATTCAATCGCGTTCTGCTCACTAAATGACAGCCTGACTTCTGGGCTTGTTTAGTTTGTTTTTCTGTGAAACTGCATTGTTGAGGGCAGTTTCCTGAGTGGGGCGCCCTCAGGTGTAACTGAGTTGTGGTCACCGTCCTGACCAGTGGGTTTGGGATGGACACCTCGCTTTCCTCCCTGGCCGACCAGAGGAGGCGCTTGAAATGGTTGTGCCCCCAGTTCTGGTTTGGTTTAATCCCACGTTGCCCTTTGGCTTCTGCTCCATCTCGTGACGCGGCGTTGTGGCGGCTGCGCTGGGTTCCCGCCTGTCCCGTCATCCTCTCAAGTCCTCCTGCCCAAGAGACTCCCCAGTTCACACTGGGCCCGGGAGGGAAACCCCGCTGGCGGCCAGCGTTCTGTCTAGGTTGCCAGCCAGTAGTTTGATGACCAGGTCTGCCCCGATGGCTCTGATGCTTCTCAAGTGTGGTGGCCGGCGGGTGAACCCATGCTGTCAGGCCTGGTGCTCCCTTCCTTATTCTTCTCTGCATTTTTCAGGGAGGTATTGGATCCGGTTGGTGGCCCACAGGAAAGGTAACGCCATGCTAGTATGTGCCCTTTAGAACCCAGCTCTCTATATGTCTGGGGTTTTCCGTGACCTGGGAGGAGGTGCCAGCACCCCTCTCCCCCGTCGTCGGATTCCGAGTTCATCGAACAACCATTGATGAGAGGTTTGGTGTGCTGAGGGCAGGAAGGAGCTAGAATGGCCCCCCGTTTCCTGGAGCCCCAGAAGCGTCCCCTTGTAGAAATTCTGTCCTTTCCTGGTGATGCTCAGGGGTTTCTCCTGGCTCTGCACTCAGGAGTCACCTGGTGGTGCTCAGGGAACCCTATGGGAAGCCGGGATCAAACACAGATCAACCATGTGCAAGGCAAATTCCCCCTCCCCGCTGTACTACCTCTTTGGGCCCTGGGAATGGTTTCTAAGTCAGCATTTTAGGTACTTCTCTCTGAAACCATCTGTCAGTGGCTCATTTCCAGGGACCCCACAGAACAAAATTTCTGCCATAGTCCAGCTGTGGCGGGTCATTCTGGGGGTGACAGCTGAGCCAGGGTGCTCCTGTTGGGGAAGTGTCTCACATGGGGGTCAGCATCCCAGAGCTGTCTTCCTGTTTCCTGTCCACTACACCCCTACCACAGCTGAGCCAGCTGGGTGTGGCACTGACCAGCTCTTTGGAAATATGTCATGGCCTCCTGATGGCCTCTTGTGGGGTCACAAACAGAGCCACGTTTGGTTCTCAGGTGAGCATGGGGTGTGGGTGGCCTCTCCTTCCCTTAGGGCCTCTCTTGGCCATCTTTGCCAGCAGAGACATCTCGGGAGAGTCACCCTGGAAGGGCAGGGTTAGGGCCACCAGCCAGCCTGCTGTCAGACAGGCCCTGGGCTGGGAGGCGCTGGGGAGAGTGAGTCCCACGATGAGTCCCACGATGAGTCCCACGATGCACTTGCTGTGGTTGGACCTGGGGATGACGAGGGGCAGACCAGGGTGTGGATGTTTACAGGAACATGGAACTAGACATTCACTGTTCGGCTACAGCCTTGTCCTTAGCACACAGCCCCCTGCAAGTCAGGGCTTGCCTTTGTCCTGCTTCTGCTGTGGATCCCAAGGGGCAGGGGGCAGGCAGTCGGCCGTCGAGCTTCCTGAACATGAACTGCTTGGTTTACACACACATGCAAACATATATTAGTACACACACATGCACGCACATATATGCAAACACACATAAACAGATACACTCATGCACATTCACATACATGCACACAGAGACACATTCATGCACATACATGCATTCATATACACATTCATATACACATGCATGCACACACTCTCACCTCCCCATACACCTCACACATACACACATACATACATGCACACTCACACATTACACATATACACATGCATGCACACATGCACTCATACACACTCATGCAGACACACATTCACATGCATATGCATGCACAATCCTCACATCACTATACACACACACATGTGTGCATAAACATACTCAGTTCAGGTTTGCAATACTCACATATATGCATATACACACATGTGTGCACATACATGCACACGATTCATGTACACACTCATAATACTCAAATACATGCACACATGCATGCAGCCACACATTCATATATGCACACATGCACACGCATCCTCACCATTCCTTACACCCCACTCCTGGGACTGGCACTGGCCAGCTCCCTGCTTTCCATCTTGCGAGTGGCTGTGGGGTTGCGTGCGGCACAGGAAAAGGGCAGGTTTCTGGGGTCCTGTTAACTGGAGACACCCCCTGGGTAATCCTAGGCTCAGCTGTGACTTGCCGCTTCTCCTTGGGCTGAGCCTGAGTCCTGAAGGATCCAGAAACAGGAGGGCCTGAGAACTCTGGCTCCCAGACTTCTCTTCTCAGGAGCAAGACCACATGTGAAACCTCACGTGGAAATCTGCCTCTCACAGACGAGCAGGAAGAGCCCCCGGTTGTACCCGAGGTGACTTCCAACCCCCTCGTCCCCCTCTCAGTCTGACCATGGCAGTGTTCTCCCTTCCCCCAGGGCACAGAACCACCCACTTCCGCAGACAGCGTTGTAACTGGACGCCAAGGCCAGTGCCACTCCTAGAGCAAGCCGGTACATCTGTTGAATGGGGACCCCAAGAGCTCCATTACCCTAGTTCTCTCCCCAGAAGGTAACCATGGTAACCTCATAATCCCGAGCATCACTGGTCCCCCAAGCCAAACATGCATGCAGGCCTCGGGCGAGCCCAGCTTCCTGGGCGGCATGCACAGGGACTGGTGCCCATGCATGTACACGCACGTGTGTATGTACGGTGGTGGGAAACCGCATGGGCATTTGTTGTGGCTTCACACTTTCCGGCTCCACTCATGGAGGGCTGGAGGCATGTGAGTTTGTCCTGATGTTGGGGCGATGGTGAGCATTTGGGGGGCAGTGCATCTTCATGGCTGCAGAGGGAGACGGTCTAGTATGGTGGGTGCAGGAGGAGGAGAAGCTTCTCTTTCCCCACATCGGGAAGCTACCTTTCTGCTAGCAGGGAGGACGGTGCCTGGCAGGGGGAAACCAAGTCCAGCAGATGCATCTCTCAGCTGGCTGCCACGTGGTGGGGGTGGGGGGTCAGTTCTGGAGTGCAGGGCTGAAGGGCAGTTCTCGGGTGTGTGCTGGCCTTCCTCTTTCTCCTCCCCCACACTCTGCTTTTCTGCTGCTAGAGCCAGGGCAGGACTGCGTGGTATGAGGGAATGAGACCGTCCCTCTGGGGTGCAGAGGGGACCTTGAGGGAAGCGGGGTGCTGAGTGAGCACATGATCTCTGAGAGACGCGTGTGGCAGAGCTGGCCCTCGGGACAACAGCTCCGTGCTGACTGAGCATTGGGGACTCCGAGAGGCAGGACCCGGGTTGGTGTTAGGTGCAGGGTGGACCCTGTGTGTGAGTGAGGCCCAGACCTGCCCTTCCTGCTTGCTCAGTCAGGAGGGAATTCCCTCCGCAGGGGGCTCCCTGCTCTGCCTACCCGCCTTCCAGCCCTCCAGCCAGTGTCTCTAGCAAGGAGCTGTGTCCGTCTGCCTAAAAGGTGAAGACTGCATGGGCCAGGGACTCGAACCGGGACCTCTCGGGAGCCAAGTCTTCTCCCTGGCCTGGCCCGAGATTGTCGGCAATTTCCTTCAGGCACTGGGACCAAGGTGCCCTTTGTATCCCCATGTGCTCACCCATCAGGGTACCTGGAATCAAGTACAGGTGGGTGAGCCCAGAGCAGGAGGGAGAAACATTAGGAGATGAATGCTGGTCGGAGGAGGGGGCTTAGCTGGGTCAGGGTCTCCCCACAGGGGCAGGGAGCATCTGCTCAGAGTCGGGCAATATCCAGGCCCCAGCCAAGGGCGGCAGAGTCAGTGCCCGCTGCCCCCTTGTCAGCCCTTGGGAGGTGTTGTGGGGTCTGGGGCTCCCCGTCTTCTAGGGCCCGGCTTTACCGCGAGGGAGAGTAGGGAAAGTTTCCCTGAGGTCTGTGTCTGCTGCTTCCCCTCCGGAGCCCCATCCTGCCTTCCAGTTGACGGCAGAGGCTGGTCGCCATGGCTACCGAGTGGCATTCAGGCAGGCTGAATTATTAAACCAGGGGCTTTGCTTTGAAGTCAGCCCCAGTGGGAGGGGGATCCCTTTTAGGGAGTGTGGTTGGACCCAGGTGGGACCTGGCCCTGAGCTTCCCGCTGGACTGTGCTCCCAGTGCATACTGGCTGTGCTCCGAGTGTGCAGCCCCTTCTTCCGGGGCCTGGAGGTCTGGGCGGGAGGAGGTGGATGTGCTGGACCGCAGTTCAGGGGAAAACCTGGCCCGCTCCTTGCAGGAGGAGACTGTGTCTCACCCAGGGAGAGGCAGGAGCCAGGTCTGTGCTCAGCCTTGTCCTTCCAGGGCGAGGAAGGAAGCGTTTCTGTGTGTCCCAGCGGGCACCATATTGTCCTTGTGGCCAGAGAGAGACGCAGTGGCAGGGGTGGCCCAGGATGCAGGAGATGGTGGTTCCCAGGGGCCGGGGTGGAGGGCTGCGAGGTGGGTTGAGCGCTGTTTGTTCGGGCTGTTGCAGAAGGGCTATCGCTCTCCTGTGGAGAATCCGAGCAGGGAAGGAATCAGCCTTCTGGCCGGTAGCCACTTTTCGTGGCCATGGGAAGCCCGTGCTAGCCGGATGGACACAGGGCAGAGGGGCTGGTGTCTGTGTGTGGTTGGTGGATGGGCTGACTACAGAGGACCTGGGGCCTTCCTCTGCCCCACCCTGCGCTGCTTCTCCCGGGTAGGGACTGTGGACCCCACCCCCAACCCCTGCAGCCTTCTGTGGACCCTGCTCTCTCCTGCGGTGTTTGGATGCTCGAACTAAAACAGGCCCTTCCCAAGGAAGCAAGTTCGTGCGGTTCCTTCCAGCACAGTCAACCGGGCTGATTCCCAGAACCGGGCCAGGGCTGGGGAACAGGTCCAGAATGTCTGGGACCCCAGGGTCCTCAAGGAGAGCCCCGGCTAAACCTTCTGGGTTGGAGTGGGGTCCATGGATTATGGTTCTCCCTCTGGCTCCCACCCGGGGCGTGAGGTCCACATGCTAGAGCTAGAGGTTCCCCCTAGCTGCTCACAGCAGCCTTAGGGTCGCGGCTCACTCAGGAGGCAAGTTCAGGGCTGAGGAACAGCGACGCACTGTTGGTCACAGCCAGTGTGGCCTCCCAAGCCCAGGCTTCAGGCGCTGCCCTCTCCCCTCCCCACATCCCTCTGGATGCTGAGGGTGAATCTGGGGAACAGAAATACCCCCCCCCCCCACCCCCGGGGCTGGAGGCTGGGCTCCCTGCATCCCTGCAGAGCCCTTTCTGGATCTTTCCACTCCTCCTGTTCCTCCCTGGGACACTCCGGGTCCATCCTGAGCATCCGTTGGAGGTGGACACCGGCAGCACCGGAGGACCAGCTGGTGGGAGCCAGACCTTGATGTTTGTCTCTGAGGCACCCCAGGAGCCTGAGAAACAAGGGGTAGTGCTTGGGGGTAGGCGGCTGAAAGCCCCCGCACATGCTAGCGTGAGGGGGTGCGGGGATTGCAGTGTATTCTGTGTTCTTCACTGCCCTTAGCGCCCTCGGCTGACCTGACCCTCTCTAGTGCCTGGGGGACTGCAGGCCCCCTATCCTCAGGACCCCACTTTGGCAGCGGTGCTCTTTAGACCCGGCACGGCCTCTGCGGCTTTCTGGAGGCACCTGGGATGAGGGTGAGGTAAGGGCAGCGGGACCTGGGGAGGTGTAACCTCGCTCAACAAACAGGGGCACCGGGTAGGGGCTCCCAGGGGAAACCAGGGCTGCAGATAGGTCGGGAAACTTCCCCAGGGAAGCCCTGCCCAGAATTTACTGCCTGCCCGCGGTTTACTACAGTGCCCCCACCTCAGCGCCGCCCCCACCCCCGCGGCCCCCGCGCAGCCCGGCGCGCTCCCGCGGGCGGCTCCCTGCGCGCGCCCTCCCCATCCACCCGCGCGCTTGGACCGCGGTTCCGCGTCCCCCGCGTCCCCCCAGCGCCGCCCGAGGCTCTGTGCCCCCGGCAGGCCCCGCGGCAACCCCCGCAACTTCTTTCCCTTCTGGTCAGGGGGATCCCCGCCACCCCCACCCCTCCGCGGCGAAGGCAGGAGGCGGATTTTGCCCGATGAACTGTCTCCCTTCTTTTCTTCCCTGCGTCTCCCCCTCCGCCTGTTCTCCAGCACCCTTTCTTTCCTTTGATCCTCCCGCCCCCTGCCCCTCCACCCTCTCTGCTCCCCTCCTGCCAGCACCCCTCCCGGCCTCCCCTCTGTTCTGGGAAGCGGTGGTTTCGGGATGTCCCCAGGACTCTAACCCGCGCCCCTCACTCGGAGGCAGACGCGACTCCACCGCAATTCCAGGTAAGCCCCTATGAGTGCTGGCCTTGGCGGCTACCTGTTGGGGGTGTGTGGACCCTGGGGATCCCTCCTTACTCCAGCCCTTCTTGGAATTTTCTCGAAAGCTGGGCTTCCCTTGCAACTTCCTTGGGGGGTGTGAAAGCCCCCGCCCTTGGGCTTGCTATGTGCCCCTGGGCTGCATACCTATCTCAGGCTGGGGCTTTGCACCTTTGCGGGCACTGTCCCGCTGCCCAGGCCCAGAGGCTGCCCTGGCCCCCCATGAACCTGGGGATGTTCCCACAGCCCCTCTGGGCTCCTCTCAACACTGCTGCCCAGTTGGCCAGGGAAGTTGTGGGTGGGGGAGGGCCTGGGGCAGGAGCTGGATTCCCAGTGAAGTTTCTGCCCAGGAAACCTTGGCACCTTTGGAGCTGCCCCTGGACCTGTGAGCCCAGGTGGGCCAGAGCAGCGGCGATCCAGTCAGAACCCCCCCCCACACACACACACTCCCTGGGAGCCTCTGGGTGCAGCGGTGGGAGAGGGGTGACTTAGAGCTGCTCCATCTTCGGCAGAGTTGGGGGGTTTCTGGTGCGGATCATGTGTGTCATTCTGGGGTTGAGAAGTGAGCCCTGATGCGTCTGGCTTGTGCCTGGGTGTTGGGCAGAGAGTGACAGGAACACAGTCTGCCCACCCCTGGGGTCCCTGAGTCCGTGCGCTGGCCTCAGTCCTGAAGGCAGAGTGCCCCAGTACCTTGTTCTGGGGTGGGTCGGGGGTCAAGACTCCGTGGTCACTCTGGTGGCACAGAGCAGGTGGCTCTGGAGTCTGAGAGAGTGAGTGTTCGGGGGGGCTCCTCAGGGGGGCAGGGCTCGGGGACAAGCACCCACCCCACCTGACTGTGCCTCCCGAAAGACTGGAAAGGCTCAGGGGCTTACAGTGGCTCCTGGGGAAGGGGGCTGTGGGGGCAGGAGAGGATGGGGCCTTCCCGGAGTTTCCAGCAGAGTCGTGCTCTGTGCTCTGGGCCCTGCCGTCAGAGCTGGGGCAGCAGGGCTCCTGGCCTGGGCAGGCCTGCTGCCCGCCGCAGACAGATGTGGGCTCTTAGCAAGTGGGGGCTGGCGCCTTCTCTGGCTCTGCTTTCTTCTCTCACGGGCTGGCTTCGCCAACTGGCATGTTTCCACCAAGCTGCCTTGTGGGGACACGGGCACTATCAATTACTGTCCAGGTAGGGGCACTCAGGGCCGGCCACATGTGGACAGATGGATGTTGCGACTGTGGTCAGAGGGGGCCCTGAGGGACCTCTCTGGCGCTCCCCTGCAGGACAGATCTCTGTTCCCTCTGGGAATGGACCTTGCTGTCCTGCCAGTGCCCTGAGTCCCCTCCGTGGGTGGAGCTCCAGGTCTGCTGGCAGTGCCCACAGGGAGCCGGCTGCCACCCCTGAGCCCCCACTGCTCCCCTCCAGTGTTCATGAGCCCTGGGAGTTGGGAAGGAAATGGCAAGGAGGGGAACGTGGTTCTCCCTGTGATATGACTGAGTTCTCCGATGCCGGGTGTCTGTGTGTGACAGAGAATGTGTGGGGGGTGTACATGTGAGTGTGGGAATGTGTGTGTTTTGTATGTAATTGAGAATGAGAGTATGAGGATGCATGTGTGAGAGTGGATGTGAATATGCGTGAGAATTGTGAGAACAAATATGAAAATGTGAGTATGAGTGAATGTGAGAATGTGGTGTGTAAGTATGAGAATATGTGTGTGAGAATGTGTGTAAATGAACATGAGAAAGTGCGCGTGTATGTGTGTGAATGTGTCTGAGAATGTGAGTGTGTGTGAGAATGGGTGTGAGAATGTGAGTGTGGGGAACACGTTTGAAAATGTATGTGTGCGAGAATGTGACTGTGTGCATGTGTGAGAATGTGTCTGTGAGAATGGGTGTGTTTGAATGTGTGTGGAATGCATACATGTGTGAGAATGTGTGTGCATGTGTGAATGTATGAGAATGTGACTGTGTGTGAGAATGTAAGTGTTTGTGCATGCATGAGGACATATATTTGTGAGAATGGGAATGTGTGCATGTTGTATGTGTGAGAATGTCTGTGTGTGAATGTGAAAATGCGAGTGTGTGAGTGTGAGAACGTGTATGCGTATGGGAATGTGAGAACTGTGTGTGTGAATGTGTGTGAATATGTGAGAACATGAGTGTGTGTTTGGGTCTCATACCCAGTACCGCCCCCTCTACCCCCGCATTCAGGAAGCTTCCGATTACAGGGAAACGCCTGCCTTGACTTGCGGGCTAGTGTGTGGGAGAGGAGAGATGAGAATTCTTTGGGGGCGTGCCAGCCCCACCTCCCCCTCACCCCCACCTGGGAGCCTGTGGTTTGCCAGACAACCGAGCGCCTGCCGGGCTGTTGGGGAGGATTTCTCATTTCTGGGCTCCATTGGTGCCGTTCATGCATCTGAGAACCTCAGGAGAGGGATGGGCTTGAGCTGAGTGGAATGGGGGCAGTTGGGATTCAGAGCGAGGCTGGACACATGGCCTGGACCCTCGGTGCCCCTATGCCCTGGACTTCCTTGGACCCTTTCTCCATCCTGTCAGTGGCTAAAAGCAGCTCCTTGAACAGCTTTTCCTGGACGGTACTTCTGCCCCTTCTCTTCCCTGTCCCCCTCCTCTTCCTGTTGACCCTGCTGCTCCACATCCTCTTCCTGTTGACCCCGCTGCTCCACATCCCTCTTCCTGTTGACCTGCTGCTCCCCAGCCTCTTCCTGTTGACCCCCACTGCTCCCCAGCTTCTTCCTGTTGACTCCATTGCTCCCCATCCTCTTCTTATTGACCCCACTGCTCCCCATCCTCTTCTCTGTTGACCCCCTTGCTCCCCATCCTCTTCCTGTTGACCCCACTGCTCCCCCATCCTCTTCCTGTTGACCCCACTGCTCCCCATCCTCTTCTTGTTGACCCTGCTGCTCCCCATCCTCTTCCTATTGACCCCGCTGCTCCCCATCCTCTTCCTGTTTTTTGACCCGCTGCTCCCCATCCTCTTCCTGCAGCCTACAGTCCTCCGCTCTACCAGCGGAGCTATCGAAGGAAGTACATCCCCATCCTCTTCCTGTTGACCACACTGCTCCCCATCCTCTTCCTGTTATCTACTGCACCCCAGCCTCTTTTTGTGACCCCACTGCTCCCCTCCTCTTCCTGTTGACCCCACTGCTCCCCTCTTCTTCCTGTTGACCCCCACTGCTTCCCAGCCTCTTCCTGTCCATCCACTGCTCCCCAGCCTCTTCCCATCTACCTGTTGCTCCCTACTGTCTCTTCCTGTCACTCTGTTTTATTTGAATCCTGCTCAGCCAGACCGGGCACTGCCATGACCTGGTGCGGGACTGACTCTGAGACATGTGTTTGGCCTAACTCCTTCCGGTACCCAGCCATGTCCCTCTCAGCTGTGGGAGACAGAGGCCAGGCCCGGTGGCCCTAGAGAATCTCTGCTCCAGTGGTCTGGGTCTGATTCCCATGTCCAGGGAGAACCAGGCAGAGTCCCTCCAGCAGGCTGCCCCTTGTGTGTGTGGGAGTGTGTATGTGTGAATATGTGAGAATATGTGTATGAGTGTGAGTACGAGTAAAAGTGTGTGTATGTAGAAAATATGTGTATGAATATATCAGTGTGTTTTAGTGTGTGTCAGTGCGAATGTCAGTACATGTGTCAGTGTGGGGGCACATGCTGCTGGGGGTAGGGGTCGGACAGAGATGCTGTGGAGAAGCCTCATGCAGGGTGTTTGGTGGTGGGCAGCCCAGCCCAGCCTGGGTCTGAGAAGCCAGAGAGCACCCCTCATCCTGTCTGCCTGTGTCCCCGGCTCCTCCCTGCAAGTGAGGCTCCCCCTGCTCCCCAATACCACAGCAGACCCGCCGGCTTCACCTCCACGCCCTCAGTGGTGAGCTGATCCCGGGACTGCTGTGGACACGAACAGTGGAAGCAGGTGGACAGGGAGGCGGGAGCTTCAATCGGGAACCCTGTGGCCTGGTGGCACCTAGTGGGATGGGTGCTGGAGTCTGCACCGGAGACCAAGCATCCTTGTGCTCACAGGAGAGCCCCTGGTATCCCCAGGCCCAATAGGAAAGCCCTTGTTGGGGTGCGTTGTTGGGGTGCTGTGGGTGAATGGGGCCCTTCCCAGCAGGCCCTAAGGGTGTGGTGCTGCCAAACTGTCACAGGCAGAGCTGGTGGAGAGGGAGAAGCGAGGTGTAGACAGAGCCAGCAGTGACTGAGGAATCATCCTGTCCCACAACCTTAAACACATGCGTTTGCACAAACATGCACATGTGAATGACACAAGTGCACATGAATTACACACATGTACACACAAACCTGTACACGCTTGTGCACACATATGCCTCTACCCTCCATTTCTGGGACGCCATGGCCTTGCCTCCCAACCCGGGACAGCTCTGTCATTTGGGCCACGCGTGTGGCAATGGAAATGTCACATTTGCTGTGGAAAGACCAGTGTTGTCAGACCTGCTCATATTCTGTGTCTGGAAGGGTGGACCCGTCTTGTGCCCTCTTCACTGGTCCTTTGGGGGTCCTTCTCTTCCAGGATCACGAACTCAAGTGTGGCCCCTCAGCCCTCAGTCTGCTGGGTGTGTTTCCCGCCTGGCGATGGTGTGTGCTTTGTTTCTGTCTTCCTGCCCAGGGCAGGTGCCATCTGGTTGTGACTTCGTGGCTCAGTTTTGCTCCAGCCCTGGTGGCAAGTTGCAGGCCCCCGTGTGACTTTAGGACACAGACTGGGACTCGGGTGTCTTGCACCCCTTCCTGTTTTGCGCCTGCCGCTGCTTCTCTGCTTTTGTTTGCACCCCCCATTCCTTGCTCCTGCCCACTCGTACAACAGAAGTGGGTGCTGGGATTGGCTGAAGAGGAATTTCATTCTTTGTTCATTTAAACCATGGCAGAGAACATTGCCTGTGTCTGCTGCTTAGCAGAGAGTAAATGGAATCTCTCCCGAGGCGTCCGGCTCCTGATTGATGCTTTCCTGAGGGGAGGGATCCCCGAGTCAGAGGCTCTTCCCTGCCCCCCCCTTCCCCACTGGCTTCTCTCTGGTTGCACCCATGGGGGTGCGGGGCTGGTCAGCGGAGAGCTGCGAGGCCGGTGCCAGCAGCATAACAACCCAGAACCCTGGCCTGGCCCGTCCAGACTCGCCGCTGCCTGGTCAGGCCACATGGTGGGAAGCTCCCAGCAACCTCTTCCCTTCTGCACCTGGATCCTGGGGGCCTGCTCTGAGCCAGGTGTGAGAGCTGGGGCTGGGGGCCATGGACAGCCTCCATACTGCACACAGAGAAGACAGCAAACGGGCAGCCTGTGTGCACAATTATAACCAGAGGGGTGGAGGTGAGGGTGCAGGCCTGCAGGCACGGCATCTGCAGTACCCGATATCACCAACTCAGGGCCCAAGTACTGAGCCACTGTCCACTGGTCTTGGCTGAGTAACCCTGGGAGTGGGCTCCAGAGCACTGCTGACCGGCCTCCCCACACCTTGGTAATAGACTGGGATCTCAGAGGCTCACTGACTCGGTCTAGGGAGGTGCTCATCCATCCATTCAGTCACTCATTCACTCTTCTCTTGTTCATTCACTTATTACCTCATTCATTCATTCATTCCCTCACTCATTCCCTCACTCACTCATTCACACTCATTTCTTCACACGCTCATTCCCTCCCTCCATCATTCCCTCACACTTGCTCATTCCCTCACTGACTCATTTGGTTGCTCGTTCACTCATTGACTCGCTCATTCCCCCTCCTTACTCATTCCTCATTCATTCCCTCACTCATTCCCTCCCTCACTCATTCCCTCACTCATTCCTTCACTCATTCCCTCACTCATTCATTCCCTGCTTCCCTTACTCATCCTTCACAGTCACTCATTCCATCATTCACTCATTCACTCGCTCATTCATGCATTTATTCCCTTGTTCGCTCACTCATTCCCTCACACACTCATTCCCTCACTTGTTCACTCATTCCCACCCTCCCTTCCTCGTTTTCTCACACATTCATTCATACACTCACACACTCACACATTCCCTCCTCTATTGCTGTGTCTGGGGGTCCACACTTGATCGCGACACCAAGCATCACACAGAGCTGGAGATTGAACTCAGGACATCCAGTCTTCCAGGGAGATTCAGTCACTGAGCCGCCATCCCCAGCTTCTGGGGGATGGAAGCCTGGAAGGCTTCCGAGAAGGGGCATCTCTGCTGCAAATAAGGCGGCAGAGGACAGACAGGGACTCCCGGTCCCTGCTCTCTGGGCTGTGTGTGACGAGCAGGCCCACATCTCTCGGCAGTTTCATTGCTGCCACACAGCACAGACAGTGGCTGTGATCCAGGAGACACATGCTAAAGGCAGGGGGTCTGGGGGTTGATGTCCTCATCAGCACCTTGGGGGCTCAGAGGGATCCGTTTCCTCTTTTTGGCTTTTGGGCTACACCCAGTGGTGCTCAGGAGCGGCTCCCAACTTGCTCACTCTCAGGGGGCCCCTCCAGTGGTGCTCAGGGGCCATGTGGCTGGTTAGCCCTGAGCCTCCTGTGTGCAGCCTGGCTCCAGCGCTTGGAGCCCCTGGAGGTCTTTAAGAATCAAGATGATGGCATGAACAACCCCTCCACTCCTGACCCCCGAACTGCGCTCCAGGTTCTGCCCCGAAGTCCTGGGGAGAGAAGGGGGGACACCTGGCTCCCTTGAGACTTTCCCCAGGGTTCTGCCTGCTCTTGATGCTGCCTTCCCCCACACTGCGGGCAGCGGTGACATCATATGAGGGAGGCCCCACACCTTGGCTATGGCCAGCCTGGACAGACCTGGCACATCAGGTGCCTGGGAGCCCCGAGACTGCTCTGCCCGTGGCTGGCTGCCCCGCGGAGGGCTGAGTCACAGCGCCCACCTTCTGCACACACCGAGTCAAAAGCCTGCAGGTGTGAGTCACCCCACTTCTCATCCCTGGGTGCCAGCCGCAGGAGCAGGGACAGCCCCATGCCATCACCCTGCCTGAGCCCCCCTAGCACCAACCCCACAGTCCTTCCTGGGGCCCTGGGACCAGTGTGGGGGTCCAGGGAGCAGCTGTGGGTGGAACATTGTTTCCCAAGGTAGCTCCTGGAGTAGCCGCCTCTGGTCGTCTGTCTCGGAGGGTGTGGGGCTGCACCTCCAGCTGAGTTAGGGATAGAGGAGGGGTTTTGCCCACCAACTCCAGAAGCAGGAGGCTGGTTTATTGGAGGAGACCAGGACCTGATACCCCGAGTTGTCTCTGGGACCCCGGATTAGCCCCAGCACCAGCATCAGTCATGAGATTTTGACTTGGGTGAAATGCAGATATGGGGCTGGAGCAATGGGACAGTGTTGGGGTGCTTGCTTGCCTTGCACATGACCAACCTGGGTTTGATTCCTGAACCCCTTAGGGGGCCTCTGTCAGGGGTCACTTCTGGTGGATAAACAGCCCTGGGCACTGCCCCCTCATAAAAAAAGCTAAAACAAAATGCAGATATTTCTGGAATAAGCTGGTACCCACCTCTCACACTGAGGACTGGTGCCTGAACTGGTTCTTGGCAATTAGTTTGTTAGTGGTGGGCTGGGGATTGGAGTGGCCCAGAGCCAGGAGATGATTGGGTTGGTTAGGTGGGAGGACCCCTCAGATGGGAGGGGTGAGTTTGCTGGTGGTGGTGACCCCCAGAGCCAGGTGATGCTGTACTTGGGGCTTTCTCCTCAGGTCATTCCTGAGGGCCTCTCCTGCTGGCAGGACACCCACAGATTTGAGGCGAGGTCCCTCTAGTCCCAATCCTGGCTGTCCTCGGTGGGGGCCTCCCCGGGGGTTGCCTCCCTTCACCGCAGCCTCGCCTCTTCTGGGCTGAGGTCCCAAGTTTGTTTCCAGCCCAGGGTTGTGTGGGGCCTCTAGCTACCAGCTGGCATG
Source organism: Cryptotis parvus (assembly GCA_021461705.1). NCBI lineage: Eukaryota > Metazoa > Chordata > Mammalia > Eulipotyphla > Soricidae > Cryptotis > Cryptotis parvus. Next base: position 40,883 of record JAJIBD010012655.1, on the reverse strand, counting down.
GGCTGTTCGTCTCTAGCCCCTCCCTGGCACACACCCAGCCTGACCCCCACACGTCCTCACACTTGCAGTCTGGGGGTGACTCCTCTGGGTCCTCATGGACGCCCATCACTGAGCGGATGCTTACTGTTTGTCCTTCCTCCAGCGACAGAGGCCGTTCTTGTGCTCCCCAGTCGTGTCCACGCTGAACCTCTCCCCAGTCACGTCCATGTCCCCTGCTGCCCTCCTCCCCCTCCTCCCCCACTGCCCTCCCCAGTGCGTTCCTTTGAAATTAGCTTTTTTAAAAGTTAATCTTTTTTATTTTTGTTGGGGTCACACCTGGCAATGCTGAACAGAGGTGGGGCCTTCTACGCTGCTCAGAGAGAATCTCGGGGTCTCGCTCCATCGTTTGAACCCGTTTATGGCTCTTAACCACCTTTTTCTGGTGGAACATCTCAAGAAAGTCCTATGGGGAGCAAAAGGCCCCCTCAGTGTCCCTCCCCCCCCCCAATTTCTAGCATCATCAGATCCTGAGCAAGTTTTTTTTTCCTCTACCTAAGTACCACTTGGCTCCCAGCTTGGGGTTCTGTTGACGCTTAGGTCCCCCACCTTGGTAGGGCTGGTTCTAGTTCAAACCAGGACCACCTGGTCCCCTTGATCACTCACTCAGGCAACACCATGTCCACAGCCCTTGCCTTGAACCATGAGTTCAGTTGGTCAAGAGCCTCTGGGACAGGCCCCTGGGACCTCTGTGCACCATTTGGGACTAATCCCCAGAAAAGACTCGGTCAAGAAACACAACCTTAGTGGCATTTCCACTTTCACTGGAGTTGCCCCACATCCCTGTCATCAGCTGCCGGCTGCTGGCCCCACACCATAACTGTCTCCATGTCTTCTAGTTGCTTTGCTTACAGCAGACACTAACAGGGGCCCCACACGGGATTTTGCTTACGGTCTCGGGGCATGAGAGACGGTCTCTCTGGTCTCCTTTGCACTGTTGTTTCCCACTCTCAGGCCTGGTTTGCTGAAGAGATTCGGCCTCTACTGCTTAGTCCGTGCTCTAGATCTCACTGGTCACATCCTCACTGGTTCACTGAGCATGTTTATTTCCTGCGCTTCTGATTACTGGGCACTCGCTGCCATGGGATGCAACTCGAGGGTTTTTATGACTCGGTCAGATGGCTCCCTGGGGGACTGTGTGCTCTCTGGGGGACTGTGTGCTCTCCCTGGGGGCTGTGTGCTCCCTGGGGGACTGTGTGCTCTCTGGGGGACTGTGTGCTCCCCTGGGGGACTGTGTGCTCCCTGGGGGACTGTGTGCTCTCTGGGGAACTGTGTGCTTGGGGGGGTGGCCGAGTGCTCCCTGGGGCCTGTGTGCTCCCTGGTCAGTGAGAGCATTCTTGGGGCTACTGTGTATTTCCTGGGGTCTGTGCATTCACTGGGGCGGGGAGACTGCATTTTCTGTGGGTGTTTTGTGTTTCCTGGGGTGCTGTGTATTTCCTAGGGGCACTTTGTGCTTCCTGGGGGCACTGTGCATTTCCTGGGTGTAATTCCTGGGGTGGTTGCACTTCCTGGGTGCAATATCTGGGAGTGCTTTGTGCTTCCTGTGTGTACTTCGTGGGGTGCTGTGTGCATCCCTCCCGGCTCCCCTGTATCTGGCTTCTCCTCACCTGGTCAAAAGAGACTCCGTTAGTCGGAGATGCTGATGATGAGGGGGCAGCCAGTCAGTGCGTCCACCCTGGTCACTATTCCTCACCCTGACACCCCACCCCACACCCAAGTGCGGGCATGGATGAGGTCCACTCTGGCTTCCCCTTTCACACCCGGCAGGCTGGAGCTCCGCAGGGGCCCCACCTGCTCAGCCTGCCTGGGGCTGTCTCTGCAGGGACTTGAGGCCCTGCTCCAACTCCCTTCCCTCCCTTTGTTGCTATGTCTGTGAGGATGGGGCTGAGTGGGTGCTCACCCCTCTGGTCCTGGTGCCCTGGGGCTCGCCTGTACTGGGCGGCCATCAGCCATGCTCTGTGACGCTGCCAGAACCACGAACCCTGTGTTCGAGGGTGGCTCCAAGCATCAAACTTGGGGTCTCAGCGGCCTGCAAATCCCCTCTAATCCCTTCACCCTGGCTGGGTCCACACCAGGTCAGTGGTGTCCTGTTACACATCCCTGCTCAGAGTTCAGCTCTCACCTGAGACCTGCAGCTAACCATGCCCCCTCCAGCTTCCCCTGGCTCCCACAGTGCACCCCACCCCACCACATCCCATTCCTCCAGCACCCAGGGAGTTCCCCTAGCCTTCTCAGTGGCGTTTCTTGATTTTTTGTCCCTGATCTACCAGATCCGGTCTTGGATATGTAGGTTTGCTCCCCAAGGTAGCCGCAGTCCCGTCCCTGATGTAGGAAACGTGGTGTTTATTCTGGGCTTTGCAGTTGGTGCTCAGGGAGTGCCAGTTGGACCCACAGTTGCTCAGGCCCTGTGAGTGGCTTGTTTTTTTCTCAGATTATTTGGCCATGTCCAAATAATCCTGGCCAACCCAACATCGTGACACTTTCTCCCATGCTTTCTTCTGGAGGTTTATCATTTTAGCTCAGATGTGGGACTCCTCACCATGTGTTTAATGTAAATTGATTTACGCATCGTGTTTTATTTACAAAGCTGTCTATAATAAAGTTTCAGGCATGCAGAGTTTCAGACCTGCTCCACCAGCCGTGACAACCTCCCCCTCCGCCGGAGTCCCCAGTCTCCCTCCCAAACCCCGTCCCCCACCCCCCCAGCCTGCCTCCCTTAACAGACACATTTAAAAAAGAATATTTTATTACACTACCATAAGATATACAGTTACAAATATGTTCATGCTTGGGTTTCTGTCACACAGTATTCCAGCACCCATCCCTCCACCAGTGCCCATTTCCCACCACCACTGTCTCCGATTCCCTCCCCTCCCCTAGTCTGTCTCTATGGCAGGTTCTTTATCTCTTTTCTCTCTTTCTCTTCCTCTCTCTCTCTTTCTTTCTTCACATTGTGAATTCTTAACAGGCACATTTTTAAAGTTCAGTGATTGAATTTGGGTTCCAAGTTTTCAGTACTGTTGACTCGTGGTTTAAAAAAAAGTTTCCCCCAATTTACAGAGTCGTTAATGTTGCATCGTTGCAGGCATTCGCTATTCCAACCCAAGTCTTACCACCAGCGTGACTTCCCTCCACCATCGTCCCCATTTTCCCCAGCCACCCCTCAAACCTGCCCCCTGCAACAGGCCCAAGATAATTTATTTTATGTTTCTTGTTGCCACTGAATGGCTAATGGGATGATCAAGAACTACCGGTGAAAGAAAATTGTGGAAAATTGTTCTATCTCACCATGGGGACAGTCAGTCCTTATCTGAAGGTTTACTAAGCTGTTGTTGCTAGTTGAGCCTCTATGTTCGTGTGTTTGTTAGTCGTGCTTAGTTACGGTACTGTCCATCTGGCATGTTAGCACTGTAGCGTTGGGAGCTGTCTCGCTGCTGCGTGCTCCAGGAAGCCCAGATTATTTATCTGGGCAGCGAGCTTAGAGAGAGGCAGCAGGATGTGGGTGTGGGTGCTGGGGCATCCAGAAGTACGGGGAGGTGTGTGTGGGAGATCACCCACCCCCCCACTCTGAGAAGGCGTGGAGCTCTCAAGTCAAAAAACCCCAGTCTACTTGAAACTTTTTGGCAGTTTAGCATCTCTGTGGAGCTCAGTCATGAGGCGGTGGGCTCTGGCTCTGGGCATGGCGGCGGCTGTTGGGGTTGAGTGTGGCCGCCAGGGCTTCAGCATAGTGGGGGTGTGGCTCGCCCCTCCCGAGGTCATGTCAGACTCTGTGTCTTAGGTATTTCCTTCCTTCTGTCTCACACCACAGCACCGTAATGCCGCCTATCCGCCTCTTCTTCCTCCCTAGCTCCATTTTTCTCCTCCCTGGCCTTTTCATTTCTAGAAGCTAGGACTGAGACATATAAAACACTCACTTTGGCATTTCTGATCCACCTTAGCTCCTTGGAAGCTGTAACACTTCACCCTTCTAGTGCAGTGCCCATTTCCTGATGTCCTCGTCAGCATTGTTAGATATTGCAATATAGGTTTGTTGTTGTTTTTTCCCCTTGACTAAGAGATTAAAGCCTGTTTTCTGGTCTCAGTATTCTTATGTTGTGAATATTGGCATCTTTCCTAGAGAAATAGCCTATACCTCGTCTTAGTACATGCCCTTTCCTACAGTCTATATTTAGTTCTTATAAAGAAAATTAGCCCTTTGAAGGATGGATACGAAATTTATTTTTTCCCCCTACTTTGTAGGAGTGTCTTTGGAAGTTGCTTATGTTGTTGATGACAGTTCTTACAGTTTTGTGTACTTAAGCATGCTAGTCTTTTTGTTAGTGTTTTGGTTTTATATTGTGCTGACAAAAGCTTTTATAATCATAAAAATTACACATTTTGTTTCACTTCTGGCAAGCAGGATTATTTCATTTGTTGCATTCAGATTTTGGACTCATTGGTATTTTATTTTGGCAGAGGGCTTGAGGAAGTGCTCCTACTTAATATTTCTCATGTCTACTCATGTTTCCATAGCACCAATGATTAACATTTAACAGTCCTCAATATTCTGAAAGATAATTATTTCTTATAGGTATTTGCTTCTGTTTTTGCATTTTTCTTTTACATCAAGGTATTTATCCATTCAACCAGATGCCATTGGGCTACATTGGCACGTGATAGGGTCCAATGGAAATGTTACTGGTGCCCACTCGAGCAAATCGATGAATAACGGGATTCAAGTGATTCAAGTGATCAAGTGATCAAGTGATTTATCCATTGACATGCCATACACATGTGTTAATGTGAGTGGGTTGGTCTTCCTCTGCTTTTTTTCCTCATAGTTTTCCCTGGATATTATAGCTAATGTATTGCCCATATAAATTTTAGATCATTTTTATTTAACTCACCCTGAAAATTCATTTTGTTTAGGATATGTTCAGTTTATTTATAAACTCTAGGGAGAATATGTCTAAATAATATTAGGTTTCTTTATCCATGAACATGGAATGGCTTTTTCTCTGTTCATTCTTATCTTGGGTCCCTAAGATATTTATCCATTGACATGCCATACACAAGTTTTTTTTTTTGCTTTTTGGGTCACACCGGCAATGCTCAGGGGTTTCTCCTGGCTCTGCACTCAGGAATTACTCCTGGCGGTGCTCGGGGACCATATGGGATGCCGGGGATCGAACCCAGGCCAGCACAGGCCAGCCGTGCAAGGCAAACGCCCTACCGCTGGGCTACGCCCGCCACACAAGTGTTTTAAATAACACTTTTCCTCAGACTACTTTCTTATTAAATAAAGCTCTAGGTTTTGGGTCATGTGTCCTGTATTGTCCACCTGCCCCTCCACTGTACATCCCCAAACCTGTAACTGTAGAGATCTTGTTATGCTTCAGGAAGCTTGGTCACTACCAGTTGTGTGTCCCTTTGGCCCAGGTGCTGGTTTCACTGATGGAAGAAACCCTCCAAGACATTGTCACCTGCTCCAGGGTTAGCCAGTGACTCGATCTTCAGGCCACTTGTCATTTTGCATATGTCTGACTGTCAGGGAATGCCACTGGGGTCCCCGACAGTACCGGGAAGCGAGTTCCCTTCTACCTCCGAGCCGGCAGGGAATGGATGAAGACTCAGGAATCCGATGCAGTTTTAAAATGCTTTACTTATCACAGGTTCAGGCATACAAATCAGCAATAGGGAAAAACCCTGTGCTTAGGATTCCCGGCTAGAACCCCAGACACGTGTAGGCCAAGATGGCGGCTACCACGTGTAAAGGCCCTGTAAAAGAGGAGACAAAGACAAGACTCCCAAGAAGGGTGTAAGCTCACGAGAGCCCAAGAAGAGAGAGGAGAGAGAGAGAGAGAGAGAGAGAGAGAGAGAGAGAGAGAGAGAGAGAGAGAGAGAGAGAGAGAGAGAGAGAGAGAGAGAGAGAGAGAGGAAGCAGGCTGCTTTTATACCCCTGCAACTCAGACCTCCCACTATTATGGGGAAGCAGGAAGGGTCAAATGCCCTTAGGTAATTTCTCCCAGACCTCACCTAGGCCCTATTATATGCTAATGTTTTGAGCCAAGATCTGCCTGGAAATGCCTTTATAGAGTAGAGAAGGGGGTTTCTGAGATGACATGTCTCTGTACCAAAGACTAATACTAATGCCAGTTAAATATTTCTCCAAGCCTTCACAAGAGTCTCGTCTACTTCACGGTAGTTTTGTATTTTTAGTTGCCTTTGAGTTATCAGGGGAGCCATGCTTGCTTGCTTGCAGGCAAACAGCATTTCTCTCTGGTCTAATTACTTAGAGATCCAACGTGGCCAGGCAAATATGCTGGTAAGATCTAGCTAGTCCCACGATGATTGTGGTAGCATGAGAGAATATTTATAACAGCCTGTACTGAATACATGGTCAGATAAACTGCCACATTTAAACTACCCCCTTATATATACGAAGTGATTTGCAGGAGGCAATCCAGGGCAGATGCAGAGGCTTTTAGGCCTTTAGGTGTCCTGCAACATCTGACCAGCTCTTTCATATAATTTAGTGTTGGGACTCAGCGGATTCCCAATAGATATTGGGATTTGGCAGGATCCTGGCCATGTATGGGGATGGCAACCATTCCCCTGACTGATAGACAAAGGAACAAGACCACAGGCTCTGGAAAATATGAAGTTCTTTTCTTTAATCTCTCTCCTCACTCACTCACAAGCCAAGACTGCTGGTTACATACGTCACAAAAAGGTTGGGGATGGAGTTACATGAGGTGATGAACTTTGATGTTGAAACAATGAGAAGGGAGTAAAAGGCCCCTCCTATCAGGCAGACCAGCAGGGAACCTCCCCCCAGAGATGGATCCTGTCCTGGGGCTATAGAGCTGGCCAGGACAAGGCAGAATCCAGCATATTGTTTTCTCCTTTCCTTTGCTAGCAGATAATCATCTTAATAGTATTTCTAGCCATTTTGTCTAAAAACAGTGAGAGATACAGACATTTATCTATACCTGGGATTAAGTTTACAGTGTGGCTATTCTTGGGGACATCACACCATATATTCCAGACTACATTCCTCTGACCAAGGCATTTTCCCCCTATCCCAAACAAGGTCCTACATCAGTTGCGTATTTTGGGTCACGACAGAGTTTATTCATCACCATGCTATTAGTTTATCATACTGCTTATGACACTTAGTCTGTCCCATGTCGGACCAGAGTAGTTTATTCACGGCTTACCCTGGGTCCATCCAGTCCTGCGACGGAACCTCTTTTTGGGGTGTAGGGAACTAGAATCAATCTAAGGGCAACTGAGGTTTTAAGTTAGGAAATATGGATGACCAGGAGTAAATATTTCAGAGTTAATGAACTCCTGTATCACAAATGCACAGCCTTAGCTGTCTTCCTGTGTCTGTACAAAAGAACTTGCTGCAACACAAGAGTATGCAAAGGGAACACAGGAAAGAGAAAATCAGAGTTTTAGCAACCACTGCACCTGGCTAGGAAATCGACACCTACAGAGTAGGAGACAGAGGACTGTAAGCAAAAGGAAACCCAACAATTTAGGGTTATTTTGTTTATTTCTTTATTTTTTGTGGGCCACACCTGATGATGCTCAGGGGTTACTCTTGGCTCCGCAGTCAGGAACTACTGCCTGTGCTTGGGGGATTCTGTGGGATGCTGGGGATCAAATATGGGTGGGCCATATTCAAGGCAAATACTCTCTCTGCTGTGCCTGCTGTGATTTAAAACCCATGGCAATTCACGTCATGACCTTAGCTTTAGCTGTGAGGGTCTCACCATGTGCAGTGTGAAGGAAAGAAATTGCTTCCCAGTTGCCCACTCAGAGCCAGGGTGGACCCTGCACGAATGGACCCTGCAGTCCACCTTCTCAGGTCACTGTCCTTTTATGACATGGCCATACTCTCACCCTACCCTGCCAACAACTTGAGCCTGGCTGCCTTGGACTGAGCAGGGTGGACCTCAGAGCTGAGTGCTGGGCAGGGCCTGGCAGGCCCTCTACCCTGGACAGAGTGATAATAGGCAAGATTCTTCAGGGCCCATCATTCAAGCAAGCCTATACTGGACAGGGACAGGTGCAGTTAGTGCTGAGGGAAGTGGAGGGGATCTCAATGGAGATTATAGGGGGACCTGGGACAGTTGACAGGTTCTCAGGAAGAGTCACTGTAAGGTAGGAGGGAGCCGGACTCCAAGAGATGCCAGAGGAGGGAACAGGAGAGGACCGAGAAAGGTGGAATTTAGAGATCTAGAGGCTGTGAGGGTGACAGGGGGCCCTGTGAGCAGACACACAGCAGCCCATGAAGGGAGTCTGCGTGTCTGTCTGCCCATCTCCACGTGTGCCTGCATGTGTGGGCTTATAGCCATGTCTCTGTATGTCTACATGTGTGCTTATGTGCCACCACACATGGGCTTGCTTGTGTGCATGCCTACACACGTGTCCATGTGCCTCTGCCTGCATGAAGGTGCTCATGCGTGCATGTGGGTGCACCGTTATGAGTTGGCCACACGCATGCTTATCCACATGTTTGCTTGCCTGTGTGTGTGTCCATGCACGTATTCATGGGTGCGTATGGCAGAGCATTGTGGATGAGGCTCCAGAATCGTGTGTGGAACGAGGCTGGAGACGGGAATACCCTGATTGGACATTAGAGTACCAGTCCCCACCCCCTCCCTCTCTTCCTTACAGCAACTTTGGCAAGTCACCCCCGACCCCTCACTGTGTGCTTGACTCACCGCACTCTGCCCCACCCTAATGTGTAGGAGAGGGGACCCCTGTGCCCGATTTCCCTGCCTCCACGTGCCTCTCTGCAGGGCAGGCAGGAGACTGAGGGGCTCTGCTCCGGCCAGGCTGTGCTTTGGAGCCTGGGAGTTTATGGGGGAGGTGGTCATTGGTGCTCAGGCAGAGCGGAGCTGATGGGCACTTCCATGCCCTGGCCAGGCTTCCCTGCAGTTCTCAGGACCCATGTCTGTGGGCAGCTGCTTCCCACTACCCCAGCAGCTGTGGCAGGCCCACCCCTATGCAGGGTGACAGACAGACAGACAGACATTCTCTCCATGAATGAGGGTCAGGTATCTCTGAGACTTCCTGTTTCTCCTCCTCCCTGCAGAGCCAGCCTGGGGTCAGGGCTCCCGTGAGTCTGCTCCACTGGGGAACTGGCCCCCTGAAGCCCCGCAGATCTCAGTTTACCCACCACTGAGAAACGGGATGATGGGGTGTGCCGAGAAGTCCTGGGCCAGGGAGTGTGTCTCAACTCAGCGGAGCCTCACTTGACCATTCAAAAATAAAAAAAAGTGCACATGGGTCTTTAGGAGCAAACTGGGGTATCTGTGAAATGAATTAGGGTGCTTAGACAGTGGCCAGGTGGTTGGTGAGATGTGGGGTCGGAATCACTGAATCCATGAATGGACCCAGACTCGCTGGAGTTGCTGATGGATGCGGGGTGGGGGTGTCTGTGGGGGCGGGGATGAGTCTGAGACACAGAGAGAGTCACAGTTTCCCAGCTGACACTGGGCCCCAGCGAAGCAGCTCCTGCAGAGGCGCTGAGGGTCCCTACCCTGACCCTCCAAGCAGCCACCTGCATCTTCCCTCACTGACCCCCCAGCCAAATTTGCTCCCACTCAGAGCTCAGTGTCCCAGTGACCCAGTGTCCCCTCACTCCCAGCTTAGAGAGAGGCACAGGACAGCCGCTGTCACCCGAAGTGTCACTAACGCTAGCCGCTCCTTGTCTGGGTCCCGGGACAGCGTCCCAGGGAGCCCCCTGGCAGGATGTGGGGATGAGGTAGACACAGTGTGGGTGAGGATTGGCTGTGATAATGTTGACCTCCGGCCTGGCTTCGCTCCCCACTTACACCCCGTGTCTCCCCTCCTTGCCCTGGAGGTGCTGCCCCTCCCTCCCCACAGCATCACGTCCAGGTTGTCACCAGCCACATCAGGCTTATTTTATTAAAGAGCAAAGTGTCCCTAGGGGCCTCGGAAGGGGGCACCAGGTTGGGGTTGAGGTTACAGGGGTGAATGGGGCAAATGCCATCTTGGTGTTGCAGGAGGGGTGGGGACCCCCACCAAACCAGGTCAGCGGCTGTTTGGGCAGTATAGGGACCTTCTCACTGGTGGGCAGTGCCAGGCAACAAAGCAGCAAGTGGCAGGGAACTGCAGACGGGGCCTTACCGTGCTTCCCACTGAGGGGCCCAGGGGCAGTCTGGGCACCCTGGGGAGCCTCTGGGGTGGGCATGTTGGAGCCGGTCTCTGGAACAGGGAGGGTCAGGGGATCCACAGAGGCTGCTGGGGGATGAGGGCCAGACTGCACAGCCTCGGGCCGGTGGAGGGGTCTCAGGGGCATGGATGCTCCATGCCCACAGGAGGAAGAGGAGGGGCATGAGGCAGCCCATTTCTGTGGCATCTGGTGGCTCACGTGTCCTTTGGCACTGCACTCGAATGGCGCCTTGTGAGGGGCCAGTCCAGCAGTCTGCGATGTGTTTCGTCACCTCTTAATCCTGCTCTTCCCAGGAGGAATCTGGCCAGCAGGAAAGAGAGGGAGACCCTTGGGGAGGTGGGCGCCCTAGCCTCTCTCGGCTGCACCAGCTGAGTTTTTAATAAGCCGCTGAAGGGCCCCCAGCTGTGTGGGAAGGACAGGTGTGGGCGTGCTGTAACACTACCTTGGCGCTTCCAGGCCCCTGGGTGACCTCAGGTCTGGGGTGCCGACTGCTCACTCGTAAGAGTTCCTGGGTGCACACCACCACCCCAGGCAGGTGATGTCGACAGAGCAACGGAACTGCGTTTCCCAGATCTGTCAGAGAAAACGTAAGGTCTCCTACCTCGACAGCCTTTCCAGAAATATTGAATTTCCTTTCAATTAGTTCTGAAGTTCAACAGGAATAAATTAGAATAATTAGCACATGGGTCTCTCTCTCTCTCCCCGCCTCCTCCGCCACTTGTTAGCTTCTGTGCCATCTCTCGGGCTGAGAGGCGAGGCAGCAGTTTACAGGTGTCAGTGGATGGCGGGGTGGCGGGGGGGTGGTCCTGGGCTGGGGTTGGTCATTGCTCGTGATAGGGTCCTGGCTGGGGGGTGGTGTAGTGTCTCCCACCTGGGTCCTCACAGTGCAGTGTTCTCCTGAGCCTCTGATATATGATAGGCAGGGGCAGGGCATGAGAGGCTGGAGTGGCTGGGCCTGGGGCAGAGGGGCGGGCTGTGGTAGAGGCGGGGGCTGTGGCAGAGGGGGGGCTGTGGTAGAGGGCGGGCCGGTAGAGGGGGCTGTGAGGGGCGGGGCTGGAGAGGGGGGCGGATAGAGGGCGGCTGTGGCAGAGGGGGGCTGGCGAGGGGCTGTGGAGAGGGCGGGGCTGTGAGAGGGGCGGGGCTGTGGCAGAGGGCGGGCTGTGGCAGAGGGCGGGGCTGTGGCAGAGGGCGGGCCGGCAGAGGGCGGGGCTGTGGCAGAGGGCGGGGCTGTGGCAGAGGGGCGGGGCTGTGGCAGAGGGGTGGGGCTGTGGCAGAGGGCGGGGCTGTGGCAGAGGGGCGGGGCTGTGGCAGAGGGGCGGGACTGTGGCAGAGGGGCGGGGCTGTGGTAGAGGGCGGGGCTGTGGCAGAGGGCGGGTCTGTGACAGAGGGCGGGCTGTGGCAGAGGGCGGGGCTGTGGTAGAGGGCGGGCTGTGGTAGAGGGCGGGCTGTGGCAGAGGGCGGGTCTGTGACAGAGGGCGGGGCTGTGGCAGAGGGCAGGGCTGTGACAGAGGGCGGGGCTGTGGCAGAGGGGCGGGGCTGTGGCAGAGGGCGGGGCTGTGGTAGAGGGCAGGGCTGTGGCAGAGGGGCGGGGCTGTGGCAGAGGGGGGGGGCTGTGGCAGAGGGTCAGGTCTAGCTCAGACCCTGGTTGGGGAGGAGCGTGCTTACAGCTGCCTCAGCGCTGCTGCCCTGGGTCTGGCCACCATGCTCTGCCCCTAGAGATCATGACTGGTGATGGCTTTGTGACTCTAGAAGAGCTGAGTTCCTGGGCTTACCTGAGTGCCATCTCTTGGGGCCCCAGAGGGACAAATGTGGATACATGCGTACACATACATGCACACATTTCCATGCACACACATCAACAGAGTACATATGCAGACATGCGGATACACATGTGCGTCTGCACACAGGTATGCACTTCAGCGCACACTTACACGCACCCCCCCCCCTCAGAAGGGCCCACAACCCGGACCTTTCTGCCGCACATCATGTTCTTGTCTTTCCTTCCCCCCCACCTTGGGCAGCCGAAATTCTTCTTCCGGGGTGTTCCCCATGTCCACATTTGTGTCTGTAATCTGGGACAGTTTAGGGACGAGTCTCCTCTCCTCTCCTCTCCTCCCAATCCAGGGGAGTCTGGATTTGAGGAAAGAAATCTGCACTTGAGGAAAGAAAGTTAGTGAAAAATAACTGAAAGCTTGACGCCTTGTGTGAGCTCGGTTCCAGGCCAATAACGATATAACAGTGAAAGAATAATTGTGTTATAGTTCAGTAAGGAATGAGAACGGCATGGTGGCTGGTTGTTGACTTAAAAGATGGTTTTCAAAGGAGTGGGTGAGACGGTCCCTTTTGTTTTCATATTTGAATTATTCCCCAATGCAATAAGTTCCCTCCTGCCCCAGAGCCAGAAGTGTGCAACTCAGCTGTGATTTACTTATTTATTTATTTATTTATTTATCCATTTATGTATGTATGTATGTCTGTATGTCTGTATGTAATTTTTTCTTTTGAGTCACACCTGTCGATGCTCAGGGATTCCTCCTGGCTCTGCACCCAGGAATTATTCCTGGTGGTGCTGGGGGGACCACATGGGATGCTGGGGATTGAACCGGGTCAGCCATGTGCAAGGCAAACTCCCCCCCCCTCAATGTACTATTGCACTGGCCCCTCATTTGTGGTTCATTCCGCATTCCCTGAGACTAATACCCCTCGCTCCTCTTGTTGTGTTCAGAATAACCTTGCCAATGCTTTTGATAGATAGCCATGTGCGGTACTTGGCTGAGAGAACATGTATCAGAGATCTACCAGAATAACCGAAAAGAAAGATATTTATAACGAGGTGACAAAATCAAAACTGTTTCCACCAAGAACCTGGGGTACCAAATTTATGGTGGAAGAGATTTCAAAGTTATTAAGACATCTGAATCAGAAATAATAGGAGCAGCTGAAAATCAGAAGGTGCCTGAAAATAGGGTCTGGGCTGGGGCGAGAGGAAGGGGCCTCGGCTGGTCGTTGTGTAACAGAGTCGGCTCCGGCAGCCTTCTGGAGCCTCTGTGAAAGCTGCTCTTCAAAATTCACTTCTGACATTTCCCCGTCTTCCTTCTTGGGAGGACAGGAGAAAAAAAACACAGATGGGGGTGGAGGACGGGAGTGTGGGGGGCTGGACGGGGTTCTGCAGAGCAGGCGAGGGCTGAGAGGAGAGCGGCTGCCCCAACACGGCGCCCCGTGACACAGCACCCAGTGAGGCAGCTGCCCTCCCCGGCTCCAGACACGTTTAATAGCTGTTAAGTCCTCAAAGAGTTTTTATTTTTGGGGTCCTGGGGGCCACATCAGGGGGTACTCAGGGCTGACTCCTGGCTCTACACTCAGGGATCACTTGTGCAGAGGCTTGGAGGACCCTGTGGGATGCTGGGGATTGAGCCCGGCTCAGCTGTGGGCCAGGCAGGCGCCCTCCTGGCTGTGCTATGGCTCTGCCCCCATTAGTTCCCACCCCACTGAAGAGTCTTTAATGGTTCAGGGAAAAAGGAGGAGGGGGAGAGCAGGGCAGTGGTCAGGGGGTGCTCAGTCCCCAGGAATGACTGATATCTGCTTCTCAGAATGAGCACTGGGATTTACATGCAAATACTGTCTCCAGGAGTGACCCCCTCCCAGCCCCTCCCACACTCCATTCTGCCCAACACAGATTTGGGGGTAGCCTTTGGCTCTTCTCCTAGTCACACTGTTTCTGAATTTCTAGGAAGAGAAAGGAAAGATGCTGGAGGTAGAGGGTGGGTGGGACGGGCCTGGGTTCTGTGCTGGGATCCAGCCCTGTGCTGGGTTTCTAAGACCCTCTCTCCGTGTTTGGGGGCAACACTCAGAGGTGCCGGAGTCTCTTCCTGGAGGGCCTGGATCTTGGGTCTGTGCTCAGGAGCCCAGGTGGTGCGGGCACAGAGGGGATTGAGCCCTCTGAGCTGGGTCTAGACCCCCCCGGGAGTGTAGATTCTTGCTGTCTGCACACACTCCGGGACCTTTTCAAAGACTGCCAGGATATGTTGGTGGCGTCCTGAGGCACAATGGGGTCAAATAAGGTAGGATGTGTGGGGTAGGAAGCAGGGAGGACGCCCCACGAGCCTCAGGAGAGAGTGTGGGCATCCTCTGTCTAAGGTGAGGACACCCCACTGGAACAGCTCCATGGCTGTGTTTGAAAACACTGTGCTGAGGTCTTTCTAGCCTGGAAATTTCCACTCGTTCCTTCCAGCCCTGGGCTGAACACTGAGGCATCATATGGCTTGCGCCAGGTTGCTGGTAGTGGTGGTGGTGGAGGGGGTATGTCAGCCTTTCTCGGGGGCTGCTCCCCAGGGGACAGGGCAGGGCCTAGAGTGTCCTCTGGCTTGCCTCGATGGCCAGTCACTGTGTTTCCCCTGGGGGAGGCAGTTGGTTCTGCTCATGGGATCTCTGACCTGACTGAGCCTCAGATATACCTTCCAGCTGGGTGTACCCCACATGCAGTCGGACACCCAGAAATCCCAGGGACTCCACCTTGCTGAGTCAGGCCCCAGGTTCTCTCTCTTGAAGCCCTCAGGGTCGTGAGTCTCCCACTCCACTTTGATTCGTGGAAGCCACCCAGGGGTGAGGGGAGGAGAATTCACAGCTCTGAAGTAATTCCCTCTCTGCACCCTTGAGAACCCGCTCTAAATCAGCAGGTCTTGGCGGCTTTAGATAGTAGGCTTAAGTCAGCACCCCCCCCCCCGCCCTAATGCCCCAGGAGCCGGGGTTCACCACACTGGGTCCTGGAAACGGGAAGCTCTATGCTTTGCACTTCTGAGCTGCACGGAGAGTGGAGTGTTTGCAGTTCCCAGATGTCAAAGAAAGAGATGCATAAAAGGAGGCATGGGGGGGTGCAGGTGGGGGCACCCGCTAGCACCTTCTCCTTATAAGGGGGCTTCAGGTCTGGCTCTGCATTTCCTGGCAGCCCCAAGCTGCTCCTGTCCGGCCAGGCCATCACTCATGGAGTCGCGTTGGAGTCAGGTGGAGAGAGAAGGGTCCTCTGCGGAGGGGATGGAGAGGGGAGGGGCCTGAGAGCGCTGGACAGGGCTCTCTGCAAAGCTGCAATTGTCACCCCACTTGGCAAGTGCTCCTGGGCTGGTGCCTGCTGGCCTCGCCTGCCTGTGTGGGGCAGAGGCAGGAGCAGGAGGCAGGTGTGGGCCCTGCCCTTAGAGGAACCCCTGACCTGTCCTCCGCTCATCCACAGGGGCCAACCCCAAGCCGAAAAGGAACATTGGTGAGCATTTTCTGGGGCTAGCTCTGATCAGGGACCAAGCAACAAAAGATGGAGTCTCTGTCTCTGTCTCTCTTTCTCTCTCTAATGTTTTTTCGACCACACCCAGGGCTTACTCCTAGCTCTGCCCTCCAGGGATCACTCCTGGTGAGGCTTGGGGGACCCTATGGGATGCCGGGTATAAAAACCCAGCTTGGAGCCATAGCATGTGGGCCTCGGGGCGCCTGGGGAAGCTGGAACTCCGCTTTCCCGGGCTGAGCTGACCATGGGGCTTCCGGGAGGACAGATGGGTTTTGGGAGTGGGCCCATCACCTCTGGGGGTCCCGGTAGCAGCTGGATGAGGCTCGCCCACCACACTAGCCACCACCTTCGCTGTCCGGATGCTGGGATACTACCTCACAACCAGATTAACAGAGCAAAACCAGTTCGAGCCCAGGTAGGCAGCTCCCAGAAGCGGGAATCGCTGGGAATTCATCAGATGGAGTCAGGGGTCGGCCCTTCCCCCTCCATTTTGTCGAGCCTGGTGGCCCCGCTCAGGAGCTGCCCTGGGGTGACCAGCCATAGCATGCAGGCCTCGGTCACGCCTGGGGAAGCTGGGACTCCGCTTTCCCAGGGTTGAGCTGACCATGGGGCTCCCGGGAGGACAGATGGGTTTTGGGAGTGGGCCCATCACCTCTGGGGGGTCCCGGAAGCAGCTGGATGAGACTCACCCACCACACTAGCCACCACCTTTTGCTGTCCGGATGCTGGGATACTACCTCACGACCAGATTAACAGAGCAAAACCAGTTCGAGCCCAGGTCTCGCAGGCGCAAGTGGCCTGGCAGTCCATCAAAGTAGTGGAAACAGTAATGTCCTTTAATCCACTGCATTCCACGATGTTCAGGAAAGTTTGGGGGAGGGAGAGAGAGAGAGAGAGGAGAGAAAGACATACAGAACCTGCCAAGTAGTTGAGGTGTGGGAGGGGGGAGGGAGGTGGGCACATTGGTGATGGGGACGGGTTTGGGTGGAGGGATGGGTGTTGGAACACTGTAGAACCAAAACTCTACATGAGCATCTTGCAATTGTATGTCTAAAATGGTGTAATAAAATTTGGGGGGAAAAAAATAAAACCCAGCTTGGCCCCAGGCAAGGTAAGTGCCCTCCCTTGCTGTGCTATCGATCTAGCCCAAGATGGAGTTTTCTGGAACCTCACTGAGAGCAGCATCATCCCCCACCCCTAGTACATACATGGAGGTGGAACCTGATTGGCTGCCTTGGATGCGTGACTCCGCCTGTGTGGGGCCTGATTGGCTGCCTTGGACGCGTGACTCCGCCTGTGTGGGGCCTGATTGGCTGCCTTGGACTCGTGGACCCCGCCTGTGTGGGAGATGCTGGCTCTGCCTGGGGAAGTGAGGGGGCAGAAGAGTGGGGGTACCTGCAGGAGCCATAGCGAGCCCCTGGCATGGTTGTAACTGCCTCAAACTGAGAAGAGGGGGTCCATCTTGCCATTTTCATCTTCACAGCAGCTCTGGAGTGCTGGGGTGCTACAAACCCTGTTTTACAAATGAGGAAACTGAGGCACAGGAGGTTAGTACTGTGCCCCCTTGGGCCACCTGGCTGGTAAGAAATGGCAGACAGCAGGGATCCCTCATGTTTTAAAGATATTTATTGGGGTGCCATGGCATCAGTGCTGTGAATGGTCTCATGGGTACAGCTGATCGCCAGAGGACCCGGGTCCCTCCCTCCTGAGCCCCAAAGTCCAGCCTCAGTCAGCCTCGCTCCAATATCTCTAGTCTCTGGCGCTGTTGCTTTGGCCCTTGTCTCTGCCTTCTTGTGTCCTTTTCAGGGCATCTCTCACAGTTCATGTGAGAGAACTCACTGAGGGCGGCTGGCGTCATTCAGCGCCCTGGCCTCTAGCTCTGTCTCTGTGGGGCCAGGCGTGATCTTGTCCTCTTTACAGCTCGCGAGCACACCATCATGTCTGCCGCAGCTTCTGGGCTCCCTCGCCTTTCTCATCTCCTTCTGGAGACCCCGGCCGCCGCTGTCTTGGCTCCCCGCAGACTGTGGGCCCACACACCTCAGATCCACACACTGTGTTTGAGCTCTCTGGACCCCCAGCCCCTGGGGCATTGTGTCCTCTCTCGTCTTTCCTGCCTGGGGTTGACTCCCAGGAGGTGCCTAGAAGGGTGGATGATTGGGTGGGTGGAACCGGGATAGGGCCTGGGCTGGGGGGAATGGTATGATCCCAGCCTAGGATGGCCAGAGTAGGCCCTGGAACATTTGGGACTGATGTCCAGACCAGACTGGACAAGCAGTTGTCCCCCTGTCCCCTCTTCAGGTGAGGGTTCCTAAACAGTGCTTTGGGAGGCGGGGCCCGGAGGCTACTTCCGGTGATTTTTTAGCCATGCAGGTTGGCGGCAGTTCAGTGTGAGGGTCTGAAAATTGGGGCTGGAGCCAAAGTATGGCAGGGAGGGTATTTGCCTTGCACGCGGCCAACCTGGGTTTGATCCACGGCATCCCATATGGTCTCCTGAGCACCACCAGGAGTAATACCTGAGAACAGAGCCAGGAATCACTTCTACCACTTACCTTCCCTTTGTTCATCAATTTGCTCGAGCGGGCACAAGTAACATCTTCATATGTCCTGTCACATGCTTGTGTAGCCCAAGGGCATCTGCTCGCCCTAGGAACATGAAGAGCCTCAAACCATTCCTTCAGGTCATGGGAATGAGCCTATAATTGTTACCAGTTTTGGCATATCAAATACGACACAGGTAGCTTGCCAGGCTCTGCTGTGCGGTTGATATACTCTTGTAGTAGCCTCTCATCTCGTGCATGTATTGATGAACCCGGGATGAGATGGGGAAAGATTGGTGTTTTGGACCTCTGGCAAGCTGTGGAGTCCGGATGTTGGAAAATGGCGGCCCTTATGGTGTGAGGGTTCCCTCTGGCTTCTTGCGAGGTTCTGCTGGGATGGCGGGCCAGTGTTAGAACCTGTCTTCCCTCCTGGGTGCCTCTTGATCAGCTGGGCATAGGGAGAGCCGGTAGCAGCTCTGCCCCGTGTATCTGAGCCAGGAATAAGCCTTGAGAATTGTCCCCTCAACTCCTCCCTCCCCACAAAGAGCCCCAAAGAGAAAAAGAAATATAAAGAATTTGAGCTGGTCAGCTGCATTTGTTTCTAGAATTCCTGTGTGCTCCATTTCAGAAATGAAATGGAATCAGGCAAAATAAAAAAGGAAGCAAAGGACAGATGAGCGTGGGACAAATAAGCGACAACGTGGCATTAGAGTTGGACCCAGCAATATCAATGAGTACCCCATGAAGAGACACAGGCCTTTGGGTTGGATAAAAAATCTTCCATGTTACTTCCTCATCCCATTTGGTGCACTCCTACTGGGGTTATGGCTAGAGACTCCAGGGTTTATGGCCTGGACCCCTGAGTTGACTTGGCTGTGGAAGGTGGGCATGGCTTCAGAATCTGGTCTGTGCTAAAGAGCGGACGCAGCTGTAAAGGTGGGCGTGACCTCAGGGTCTGTGGTCTTGACTAGTAGTAGACTTGGCTGTGAGAAGTGGGCGTGGCCTCAGGGTCTATGGTCTGGACCAATGAGTGGACTTAGCTGTGGGCCGGTGGGGCTCCTGGAAGTATGGTAGGAATGCCGGGAAGCTGTCCATCTGACAGGAGCCCAGAGACCTCACTCTGGGCACAGGGTACCTAAAATGGAACCATTTTTGTTTATGTTTGAGAAACCTCATATTCTTTTCCTAAGTGGCTGTGCCAGGTTTGCGTTTCCATGACTCCATCTCCAACGCTCTGGGCCTCCCTGTCTTCCATGTTCTCACGATATCTTTTGATGACTGTTTTGATAGGGCGGGGGGGGGGTATCTTTCCACACTTGCAGCTGTTTCACTGGAGCCCACTTGCGTTTCTCTGATGGTTAGTCAAGTCAAGCACCTTTCAGAGCCTGCTGCCTATTTATCTGTCTGTCGTCCTGAAAACAT
Source organism: Cryptotis parvus (assembly GCA_021461705.1). NCBI lineage: Eukaryota > Metazoa > Chordata > Mammalia > Eulipotyphla > Soricidae > Cryptotis > Cryptotis parvus. Next base: position 21,424 of record JAJIBD010012655.1, on the reverse strand, counting down.
AATGTCTTGGAAGAGTCTGCACATTTCCCATCCATTTGTTTGCTTGCTCGCTTTGATTGTCCTGGAATTGTGCATCCTTGGTCTCTTTTGGCTATGAACTCTTTACCGCATAGATGACTGGGAGCATTTCCTCCTCAACGGAGAAAGTGCTTCACTTTCCTTTTCATCCTTTCCATGGCTCCCTTGGCAGTGCACAAGCCCTGTGGGATGGAGCTCCGTGTTTGTGTTTGTATTTGTCTGTGTGTTTGTGTGTCTGTGTGTATTTGTGTGTCTATGTTTGTGTGTGTCTGTGTGTTTGTATTTTTGTGTGTCTGTTTGTTTGTGTCTGTGAGTTTGTATTTGTGTGTGTCTGTGTGTGTATATGTGTGTGTGTGCAGGGAACATCACTCCCAGCTGGGTCCTGTGTCTCTACCCGCACTTCCCTGGCTGCAAATTCCCACCCATCTGCAGGAGATATTCTTCTTTGAGGACCCATCAGTCTGACGTTAGTACAGAACACAGCTGGGAAATTAAGCTTTGTCGTGTTAGGAGCTGACTGGGGTGTGTGTGGTGGCGGCTGTGGTGGCACCAACCCCATTCCCTCCTCTGTTGGCGCGCCCCTGGGCTGTGTAGCCTGCACCATGCTGTTGGGTGTGGCTGTGAGAAAAAAAAACCACCAGTGCAGGCCTGGAAATCTACCTCCCAAGGACAAACGGAGGCGTCTCTCGAACCCTCATCTCACCTAAGCCTCCTGCCAGCTCTTGGATCATCCCAGTGACCCCACCCCATCCCAGCCCTGTTTTCTCTGCCATGGCGCCCAGGACATTGTCAGGGGAAAGCAGATGGTGGGGGAGGCGGGGACACCGGTTCACCACTGCGACCAGCCCCTGCTGCCTGCTGCCTAGTCCCAGATGGGGATCCGTGCTGGACATGGCCGGCGTAGGAAACACTGCAGGTGCCGGGTGCTCTGGGGCCGTCTGCTTAACGCAGGAAGCGGGGTGTCTGCGCCCGCCACCACCCTGACCCACCCCTGTTCTGGATCTGATCTCTTCCTTGGGCTCTGACTGCCTGAGGCCTGCTGGACTTGTGGGGGCTTGGGGGAGACTGGCACTGACCTGCTTGCTTTCTTTTTTCTTTATTTTGCTTTTTTTGGGTCACAACCGGTGATGCTCAGGGGTGCTCCTATCTCTGCACTCAGGAATTACTCCTGGTGGTGCTCGGGGGAACCCTATGGGATGCTGGGGATCAAACACGGGTTGGCCGTGTGCAAGGCAAATGCCCTCCCCCACTGTGCTATCACTTGGCCTCTGACCTGCCTTTCTTAAAGGGAGGTGGAGGAAGGGGTGCCAGGAGGACCCCTAACCTTGGGCGGGCACAAGGGCACCCTTGGGTGATCTCAGGTATCTGTGGCACCGCTCCTCTCACCCCTTCCCTCCTCCTCCTTTTCTTTTCCCTTTCTCCTCCTCCCTCCTCCTCCTCCTCCCTCCTCCTCTTCTTCCTCCTTCTCCTCTTTTCTTTCTCTCTTTCTCACAATAAATACTGACTCTCCTCATTCACAGATGTCCATGGTAGGCCAGCACCCGCCCATCCATCCTTCCCGCTTCCCCAGTGAGTGGCCGTAGGGAGGTCCAGGCCCAGCTGTGGGAGGCAGGGAAGCAGCTCAAAGCAGCTCAATCCTCTGCCCCACCTGGGGTGTAGCCTGAGTCCCCAGAAGACTCTGACCCACTTAGGGCGGACAGGCCCATGCCCCGGCCAGCACGAGGCTCTGCACTCTGCCAGGTTTAGTCTTGGTTCCAGAAGCTTCTCCTTCATGCTCTGGACCCCACTCTGCCCTCGTTTCTCCACTGTGACCTCCACACCAGGCTTCAGGGTGCTTCCTTACCAGCGGAGGTCCGTGATGCAGGGCAGCTACCTTCAATGCTGCAGCTGCCAAGAGCCAGACCAAATGCCAGCAGAGGCTCCCACATTTGAGGACCCTCTGTCCTTTCTCTCGGTCGGGAAGATCAGGGAAGCACGCCTTTGGAGCATGGTACTGACACTTTCCTCTAGAAGCTTCACGGCAGGTAGCCAGGAAAGGGCCTCAGCCTGTTCTAAATCTCATCCGCCATTTGGAGGCAGAAACAAAGCCCCCTAAGCCATACAGGTTAGGGATGGGTGTGGGGGCAAGGAGCTGGCCCCTGCGCTCTGGGGCGCCCCCTCCTGGTCGGATAGGGATGCAGGAGGAAGGAGCAGGTTCCTGTGCTCTGGGGCGGCCCCTCCTGGTGGGATGGGGGATGCAGGAGGAAGGAGCAGGTTCCTGTGCTCTGGGGGCGCCCTCCTGGTGGGATGGGGGATGCAGGAGGAAGGAGCAGGTTCCTGTTCTCTGGGGCGCCCCCTCCTGGTGGGATGGGGGATGCAGGAGGAAGGGAGCAGGTCCCTGTGTCTCTGGGGCGCCCCCTCCTGGTGGGATGGGGGATGCAGGAGGAAGGAGCAGGTCCCTGTGCTCTGGGGCGCCCTCCTGGTGGGATGGGGGATGCAGGAGGAAGGAGCAGGTCCCTGTGCTCTGGGGCGCCCCCCCCCTGGTGGGATGGGGGATGCAGGAGGAAGGAGCAGGTCCCTGTGCTTCTGGGGCGCGCCCCTCCTGCTGGGATGGGGGATGCAGGGGGCAGGAGCAGGTCCCTGTGCTCTGGGGGCGCCCCCTCCTGGTGAGGGCCAGGCAGTGTGTAGTACTGCCCAGGTTGCTGCAGGAAACCCAGCCCCAGCCTTTCCCTGTCTCCTTTGTGCTGATGTAGGGCTGCTCAGGTGGGTCTCTCTCCCCGTGACTGCTTTCATGTCTGATATCATGTCTGACCAAGCCCCTCTAAGCTATGTGAACCAACCCTGAAAAATTGGGCCTACCGAAGTGGTGAAGAGGGTGAAGAGCCCCCCAGGAAACAGCTGCCCCCGCCCCGCCCCTCCTCGCTATCCTTGTGCCCCCCCTGGAGCCAGTCTTCACTTCAAGGCCATGAATACCAGGGCAAACCCAATGCAGATACTAAGTTTGGGCCCCTCAGGGCAGAGGCCCCCAAGGCTCTTTGTCCCACCAGCCCCTTTCAGAAATAGATGCACTCAGTACCCCTGGTGTGCCCACTTTCAGCAAATACACAGGAAGTCTCCCCATTGCCCCTGAGCACCCCCACACTGCCCTCAAATCCTGTAAAGATCCTGAGGCTCTCGTGACCCCCTCTGCCCTTTAATGCGGGGGTGGGAGTTAGTTTTTCCTGAAATAACCTGAGTGGCAAAGTGAAGGGTGGCTGAAAGTCAGATTAGCATTTTCCCTGGGAAGAGAGCTCTGAAAGGAAACCCCCACTCTGAGCTGAAGCCCTTCAAAGCCGAAGGACAGGAAGCAACGGAAAACGGTGCAGCCTGGAGTGTGTTGGGGAACCATGAGCTGCCTCAGTGGGCTGGTCCCCCTCTAGTGTTGCCTTTTTTTAGGGTCACACTTGGTAATGCTCAGGGGGTTACTCCTGGCTCTGCATTCAGGAATTACTCCTGGTGGTGCTCAGGGAGCCCTATGGAATGCCGGGGATCAAAGCCAGCGCCCTTTCCCCTGAGCTATTGTTCCCCCACCCCAGTCCCCTCATCTTTATTGTCATGGCATTCGCTGGCTCCAGAGGCCAAGGGTAGGGGTGAACGAGTGCGTGCTCCGCACAGCCCATTGATTCTCTTTCACCACCCTGTGTGCACTCCCCCAGCTGGCTGTGACCCATCCAGGGGGGTGGCTGTGTCCCCACCACATCTGGCAGGAAATAGCTCTGACTCAGCCGTCTCCTTGCTCGTCCCTCCGTCTCTGTTCAGCTGCTTCATGCAAGGTGAAGAGCCCTCGGGAAACAGCACCCCACCTTACCTCCACCCCCTTCCCCGTAGGTGAGGGATTTGCTCTTAAAATAGTCCAAGAGGGACTGGAGAGATAGTCTTGCACTGGACTGACCTGGGTTCAATCCTCAGCACCCCATGTGGTCCCCCTGAGCATCACCAGGAGTGATCCCTGCATGCAAAGCCAGGAGTAAGCCCTGAGCATCGCTGGATGCAACCTGCCCCACTCCCAATAGAAAAAATATACCTAAGAAGTGGTCCAAGAAAGAAGCATGAAGGTTCCATGTGCGAGCCTGTGTGGGTTACCACCGAGGCCTGGCCGGCAGCACTGACCAGGGAGGGCGTGGAGCTGCAGGGACAGCTGCGCATGGCTGCCGGGAGCCCTGGGAAGGCAGGTTGGTGGGTCACAGCATAGCTGAACCCTCTGAGCTAACCTTTGCACACACTGCAACTCTGTCACAAAGGTGACCCTGTGCGTCCCTGTGTGTGTCTTGCCCCAGTCTAGACCGCGGATGGTGGTGGTGGCTCCCTGGACTGTTCTCCTGGGGACAGGCAGCGGTATCACAGCTGAAGGCTCTGGTGACAGCAGACCGGCGCAGACAGGGGGCGGGGAGGCCCCCTGGCAGGTGGCCGGAGACACCCTGACTCAAGGGTGAAGGACGTTTCCTTCATCCCAGCCAGCTCCTGAGGTACGTGACTGGCGGTGGCGCCATGATACTTTTCTGTGTGGGTGGGGGAGTCCTGCCATCAGGGCCTTCTGGTGCCAGGAACAGGACATTAGTGGACCACACAGGTTCCTGCTGGGTCGGCGTCTGCAGGGTGGTGGCATCTAGACACGTCCAGGCTACTCTCCCCATGTGGTTTCTGGCAGCTCCGCCCTCCACTAGCCAATGACTGAGGTCCACAGTGCCATGCTTCAGCCGGGCTGCAGGCACCTTCTCCAGCTTCCCTGAAAGGGCCACCCTGGGCCTGCCCTGGGCCTGCGCCCCATCCTGGGTCGGGGGGTTGGGGCGTCCCTGGGCCCGCCCTGAGCCTGCGCCTGTCCTGGTGGGGGATTTCCCTGTGCCCATCCTGATGTGGGTGAATCTTCCAGCAATGCCGAAACCACCAGGGCTGTTGGACTCCAGAGCCTTGTGGGGCCGGGACCGAACTCTGGGCCTCCGTGCACACGAGGCGTGTGTTCAGCCTTGAGCCACCTGCCTAGCCTTTTCTTCAGTCACCGGACATTGGTGGGATCTCCCCTGATCTGACCCCGTGATGGGCCGGGTCCCCCATGGACCAGCATGCTGAACGCAGCCCCTTTCGCTCTCATGGAGCTGTCCTGTGGGTCATATTATCCCCGCAAATGCAGATTTCATTCTTGGAGGAATTCTGCGGTTTAAAAGCAGGTTAATTACACTATCATTATGAGTCATTATGCGATAAAACGATAAAACACGCAGCCAATGACCGGAAAAGAAGAGAAAGAGCCAAGCGAGTTGTGACTGGAGCGCAGAGTTGGCTGCAGGGATAGGGTGTGCGTGGGGTGGAGGGCAGGAGGAGCCTCAGGATCTCCGAGACTGGAAGCTTCCAGCTGCTCTTCCTTGTCCCACTGGCTCTTGCTCTTCCAGATCGGAGCCCTGCCCTGGCCAGTTGTGACAACTACTTGGGAACGACCCAGCTAGCAGGCGGTCAAAGGACATGCAGTGCCTGACCCCTGTGCTCTGTCTTTGCTTTTGGGGCCACAGCCGACAATGCTCAGGGTTACTCCCTGCTCTGCCCTCAGGAATTACTCGTGGCACTGCTCTGGGGACCCTATGGGGTGCCTGGGATTGAACCAGCATTGGCCATATGCAAGGCAAAAGCCCTCCCACTATACTATTACTGCTCCAACCCCTAACAGAAGCTCAGTTTTTTCCAAGAAAATTTTTATGAATTTATTTTGTCATTATATCTCTTCTTTTATTCCCCCTTTAATTCAGTCACCAGGAATCACAAAGTTACAAAGACATTTATGATTGTCTCAGGATAGTTCAGCGCCAGCCACATCCCCAGTGCCCATTACCTTCCACCAATGCCTTCCGTTTCCCTCCCGCCCCCAGCCTGCCTCTGTGGTGGGCACTGTCCCCTGCCCCATTGTCTTTGTGTTCCCTTCCCCTAACTGATCCCCCTGTCCTGACCCAGTGCCAGACTTCCTACCGAAGAACAACTCTCCTGTTTGAAGCTTGTTATTTGTTTTGTTTGTTTGTTTTTTTGCTTTTTGGGTCACACTTGGCGATGCTCAGGAGTTACTCCTGCCTCTGCACTCAGGAATTACTCCTCTGGGTGCTCGGGGACCATATGGGATGCTGGGGATCAAACCCAGGTTAGCTGTATGCAAGACAAACGTCCTACTTGCTGTGCTATCGCTCCGCCCCGAAGCTCATTCTAAAGGGGTTGTTGATCACAGGGACCCAGTTCCATCCGGGACCCTGCACAGATTCTTTGTCCCATCTGCGGCCTGGTCGCCTCCTCCCCACTCACCTCTTCAGTGCTTGTGGGGATTCTGGGAAGCAGGAAAGGAGGCGGAGAACTGCCTGCATGCAGCTTCAAGTTAGCTGTGTGAGGGGCCTGGTGCCGTGGCTGTCCACAGAACTGCGTTAGGTCAGCAAGGCCACCTCTTCTGACCACCAGATCTGTTCGCTGAGCAGCTGTCATGGCATTTGGAGTCTGTCTCTTTGTCATCTGTGCGTCAGTGACGTGTATGGACATCAGGGGGCTGATTTTCAGCAGTGGGTGGATTCCCTCCACCCACCAATGCCCTGCTCTGGTCAGCCAATACCTGGTGCCATTGAGCTTGGCTAAGTGTTTATCTGTTCTTTAGGCTTTTGTTTTTTTGGAGGGGGCTACTTTTTTTGGGTCACACCCAGCGATGCTCAGGGGTTACTCCTGGTTCTGCACTCAGGAATTAGCCCTGACAGTGCTTGGGGACCGTATTGGATGCCGGGGATTGAACCCAGGTCTGCTGTGTTCAAGGCAAACACCCTCCCTGCTGTACTATCGCTCCAGCCCCAATGTCCCTTAGGTTTTATATGGCGGCACAGAGTGTGATGGTCTGAAGGGAGGCAGGTGCTTGCGTCTGTACGTGTCCATCCTTTGTTCCTGACCCGTATCTGCTGTCCTTCACACAGATGTAGCAGGGGACAGGGAACGGATGAGGGCCAGTTTTAAGACCTCCTGATAAAGGAAGTACCTGGGAATGAACTCTAAGGCCCTCCTGGAGGCAGCTGCTTGTTTATGTCAATAAAGTTTTATTGAGACCCAGCGCTACACTATGGGCCATGGCCACACTACAGAGAGGTAGGGCTGGGGTGCGGCCAAGACCTCAGAGTCAGCTTGACGGGAAATCTTTACCCTTGAGCCTTTAAAGATCATGTGTCCCCAGGATTGTCCAGAGTCACCTAAGAAGTGGGCTCCCTCCACCATTTTTCCATCTATAGACCCAGTTGCATCCTTGGGGAGGGGGCCAGCTTGGCTGTGTTGGGTTCCGTGGGCCTGAGCTCATGAACTGGCTCACTCAGGAATCCATTCTGAGTGGGGTGTTCTGGGGACGCCCTATGGATGCGTGTGTCTTTGGGGCAGTGAATTTCGGGGGTGTCTGAGCTGCACCGTGACGTGTGTTCCAGGCTGCATGGATGGGCTGTGCAGACTGTCACCTGGTCTGTCATTGGTGAAAAGTGTCTAAGGGGACACTTTCCTGCCCCCGATTAACTGTCATTTCCCACCCGGGGACACTAACATCTGTCTGGCACTTTGTTTTATTATTGTGCTAGTTTAGCAATGACATTGAGAGTGGCATGAACCACTTCAGGTGATACTTGGCTGACCAGGCTGGATGGGTCAGTGCTGACCAGGCTGCATGGGTCAGTGCTCGAGCTGAGGAGCTCAATACAGAGCCCCTCAGGCCATGCCATGGTGGGCTCCACTGACTGTATCTGATGGTGCTGGGCTTGAATCAGGGTTGGTCATTCTAAGCCTGATCCCGTGTCTTTCGAGCTTGACTTCGGCTCACCCATTCCCGTCACGCAGGTGGTAGTGTAGGTGGTCAAGACATTGTTCCATGTTGGACCCCAAACTCTCAAGATACAGGGTAGACCCACACGCACATAGCTCTGTCCACGCCCCATGTTCTTGCCTCTTAGACAGTAACCGGAGGAAGAAGCTGGAAAGTAGCAGGAAGCGAGTGGTGAGGGTGGGAAAGCAGCCTGCACCCCTCGGAGGGGAGACGCACGTCCTGGCGCACAGGACACAGCATTGGCTCTGAAACTTGTTACTCAGCACGTCCACCTTGGTTCTCCGGGCTGGCTGCCTCTCTCCCCTCTTTTTGCCTGATGCTGACCCGCCTCCACTATCTAGGAGACAGCAGTGTTGTTGATGGGCAGTGGCTCAAGCGATTTTCAATTCAGTTTTATTGGGACAGCAGCCATGCATATTCTCTGGCAAATTGGCTCACACAGTTATAAAGTTTTATCAGGACAGCAGTCATGCACATTGATTGGCAGATTGGCTCACACATGGTTATAAATAAAGTTTTATCAGGACAACAGCCACACATTCATTTGCAAATTGGCCAGCATCACATTCTCAGAGCTGGTTTTGGCTGCAGCAGAGATGGATGGTGGTGGGGGTTGCTTCAGGATATTTGCTCACTGTTGCTTTGCAGGAATAATTGACCCTGTCCCTCCAGATCAAGACCCAGGAGAGAGCTTTTAGGGCCATGAAACGGAGTATCCCTGCCCGTGCTCAAGTGATTGGGAGCAAGCAATATGGACGGGTGCGGAGAACAGGGAGCTTTGGTGAGCTTGGCAGGAAATGTGATCTGGGGCCGCCAGCTTGGGAGACCTTGTGAGGACTCCCTCAAAAACGGAAAATGGAAAATGCCAGGTGACCAAGCATCGTGGGCATTTTCCATCGGAAAATGCGTGCGGCCAACTTGGGTACCAGAGTGTCGTCGGGGGATGCTCACTCCGGTCGTGCGGAAACATGAGTTCAGATTAGTTTGTGCCCTTGTGTTCTACGGTAGCGTTGGGGCATGGAACTGCCCCAAATACCCCTGGACAGGACTGGGTAAAGGAGCACGACCCTGCCCTTCGGAAGGATGGAAATTGTGTCCTTTGGGACACCCTGGGTGGACGGGGAGATGGCTACCTGCCTTTCACAACCCAGAGGACGGAAACAGTCCACCAGCAGTCAGACAAAGCGCCCAGCAGCACAACTGTCTCCTGGACTAGTGAGAGCCTCCCAGTTCCCAGAAGCAAAGGGGAGGGTGGGTGAGAGGAGGGAACAGCCCGAACTTTCGGGTGGGGACTCTCACAGAGGTGTGAGGCTGGCCCCCAAAGTCTGTCATGCTGTGAGCCAAGGATAAGTCCATGAGAACGGTCAAGTTAGGAATAAAATCAATGCTCTGCCTCCCCTGGGATCCCCCTGGCTAGTCTGACCATGTGACCCGGATCATGGTGGGAGGGTGGGAAGTAGGTCCTGGCGCTGCAGGAAGCGGGAGCTTCTCTGTGCCCAGGAGAGGGTGGGCACGAGCAGTTTCTTCTCCACAGCTGGGCTTCTGGACGCCACAGGGCCCACAGTGTGCCCCTGCAGAGATAGTAGTGGGAGAGAAGCCGGAACCCCACCTCCAGGAGCCCCGGGACTGCCAGAATGTTGGGGTGGGGGCACCTCCAGGCAAGCGAGAAGCTGGACGCACTCCTTGCCTTGCCAGAAGCTGCATCTGGGACTGGCCGGCTTGGCTTGGCAGGCAGCGGGAGTGGCTGATGGGCGTTTGCATCAATAATGGAAGGGTTGTAGCACGGGGACTCTTCTGGGAAAGATAAGATAATTCCATGTTTTGATGTGCGTAAAATCGGTTCAGCGTGAAAGCCAGTTTCCGTGGTGCATTACCACCACTGCATTTGGGGGCCAGGATTGAGCCGTGACTGAATGAGCCTAGTGTCTGTGCCAGGGGGAAGCCCCCCACCCGTCAGGACTGGGGCGGGGAGGGTTGGGGTGGGCAGGAGTGTGGCCCCAGGAGAGGCTGCCAGAGACTCATGAGGAGTGGGTGTTCCCAGGGAGGGGAGAGGAGTGACATTTCCACATTGGAGGAACAAACAGTGAATGCAACGCCATGACCAGTAACAGAACACTCTTTCTAGGACCCATCCAACTGTGGGTGGCCAGTGACCTTTACCCCCTGCAAGCTCCATCCGAACCCTCTGACCTAGTCTGGTCAATTCAGGGTCATGGGCACCTTCAGGGTGGTGCCAGCAAGCCAGGGGCTCAGAGGCAGACCTGAGCCATAAGAGAGTGGGGGGGGCGCTGGCCTTGCACAGCTGACCGGGGCTTGATCCTCGGCATCCCACAGGGTCTCCACCTCCCCCAGCTTGCCAGGAGTGATCCTTGAGTGCAGAGCCAGGAGTAAACCAGGTGTGGCCTAACACCTCCCAACTCCCCCTGAATTAAAGAGCCAGGAGGGCACGACGGGGCAGCTCGAGGGACTGGGCAGGCGGGGCAGCCCTGCCAGTGGGGGTGGAGTGGCTGCCTGGGGCTGTTTGCCCTCAGGCACTTTATCTCTCCTGTGCCAGGGGAACTCTGGTCTGCATCTCCTTCCCAGTGTGTGAGGGTCTGTGTGTGAGGGGCGGGAGAGAGGTCTTTGCTTCCTGTGTGGACAGGAAGTCCGGCGGAGACTCCGTGCGAGGTGCACTGCCCCCAGCTGACCGACTATAGCACCCTTGCTGAGAAATGATAGTGCTTGGACCTTTAAGATTCCTGCCCTCTTGGGTCATCCCCATTTGTTACTGGGAGACCAGGCATTGCCAGGGATAGAACCCCTGGGCCTCTCCATTGCTAAGCCTGTACTCGGCCCCATGAACTGACCTTCCAGCCCAGTCTTTTATATAATTAAAAAATATGCAATATATTTCATAATATGACATTTATATATCTTTGATTTTTTGTATGGTGATTGGCGAGGCAGGGGTGGTGGGGGGTCGGGGTGCAGCCCATGGAAGGTTCTCCCTCCGATTGTGGGGGACCCCACATATACGGGTGCCTGCTGGGGCTCCTCCCGGCTGAGGATGGGCATGCTGGGGAGTGTGGAGGAGCTTGGGATTGAGGTGAGGGGGTGGCCAGCAGGGTGGGGGGACAGATGGGACCCCCACAGAGGTGTGACTGGTGCCCGGCCGACTCCTTAAAAAAAAACCAACCCTATCCAATGTATCCTGTCCCCCATGTCGGCCTTAGGTGAGCAAACAGACTGCGCCCCCTAGCTGTGTCCGAGGGTACTGCAGCCCCCGCATTTCAGTGCCCCTGGGGGGTGGCTAGACTGCCCTGGGTCATTCCAGGATGGTGATCCCCTTTGAGCTGCCCAACTGGGTTGACAGGGTCAGGACTAGAGATCTGGGGAGTTCGTCCTCTGTCTCCTGTATCATAACCCCACAGTGTTATGTCATTCACTGAGCCCCATGTATTGGGCTGTAGGAGTCCAGGAGCAGCTTAACCCTGGTATTGGGCGCTGGGTGAAACCATGGGGGTTGCCAAGTGGGCAGAGCCTACGTGGTTTAGCACTGATGCCCCCTCTAGGCACTGCGGGGTTCACACCGCTGGGCTCCCGCGTGCCGCGCCCCCTGCCGGCAGCCCACCGCGGTGCAGGTCATTAACTTTTTTTCTGTCTCCGTGCCCCTCCCCCGTCCCGTCCCCGTCCCCCTGCTCCCGCCCCGTGTCCCCATCCCCATCCCTCTGCCCCCTGTTTCTCACCCCTCGCAGAGCAATGTTCTGTGATGGTGCCCGACATGCGTGGACAGAGCCCCGGCCGCAGGCTGCCCGCGCCCGCCCCCTGCCGGCCCCGGGGAGCCCTGAGCCGGGGGTCGCGGGCCCCTCGCGGCCGCCATGTGCTGGCACTGCCCTCGGACGCGGCATGGCGACCCCAGGCGTGCGCACTGCTGGAGGCCGACGCCGCGGACACCGGCCCGCGCCCCGCGTCCCCGCACAGTGCCGCCTCCGACAGCTGCTCGGCGGGCCGGGGGGGGTCGAGGGCTCCCCCGAGCCGGGCGCCGGCGCGCCGCTGCCCGTGAGCCCCGACGTGATGAGGCGGAGGCGCGGGGGGCCTCATCGAGCAGCGCGACATCGTCAGGGCGCACCAGGCGCACAAAGCTGCAGAGCACCCCGCAGGCGCGGCGCAAGGAGTGGGAGGGGTAGGGGGCGCGGCGGGTGTGGGGGCGCCCCAGGGAGGGGCTCCGCCGGCCTGGGGGTCGCGGGTGTCTCGGAACTCCCCCGCAGGCCCGGTGATCCGTCTCCTCTTATCCACCCCCACAAGAGTTTGCTGCTCTTCCTGTTCTCCGATTGTTGATTGGGGTGGGGGGCGTGCCTTCCGTGGACAGAGCAGCTGGACCTGGGTCTTTCCCATCGCCCCGCACAGTCCCAGGGGTTGGGTCCCTGCCGAGTGGCCTCAAACACAGCAGTGGGAAATGAGGATGTTGGTTCCCAGGGGTCGCCCTGGGTCCTTCGCTTGCACCGCGCTGTGCCCTCCCGGTGCCCGTGCATCTGCCCTGGCCCCTCGAGCCCTCCGGCCTCAGAGTGTTGGTTTGTCTTCCAAGGCCAGAGCTGCGGCAGAGTCTCTGAGGGTGCTGGTCACCATGGGGGTTTGTGGAAGTTGTTATTTTTTGGGGGGGTGGGGGTTGCCCATAAGAGGTGCTGGTGCTGGGAGGCCAGAGGCTGCTGGGCAGCTGGACAGCGCTTGGTCCACTCTCCCGGTCTCTGTACTTGGGTTTTCATTATTTATTGTCTTTGGGCCATACCCGGCGGTGCTCAGGACTGACTCCTGGCTTGCACTCAGGGCATGCTCCTGGAATGGCTCTGGGGACCCTGTGCAGAGCCGGAGATCAAACCCAGGTGAATCATGTGTGTACAAGGCAGGCACCCTCCCGGCTCTGCCGTCTGGCCCTTGAGGGTCATTCTCAGTGGCGGGACTAGGGGATGGGGACGCTGGTGTCCCATGGCTTGGTCATTCACTGAGCCCCATGTATTGGGCTGCAGGAGTCCAGGAGGAGCTGGGCCCCCACCGAGCAATTCCAGGCTCTGCTCTCCTGCTGGCCCTTCTCTCCTCTCTTCCTCCTCCCCTTCTCCCTTCTCTCCCTCTCTCTCCTCTCTCTCTCTCTCCTCCTCCTCCCTCCTTCTCTCCTTCTCCTCCTCCCTCTTCTCCTGCTCTTTCTTCCCTCCTCCCCTCCTCCCTCCTCCCTCCTCCTTCCCTTCATTCCTCCTTCTCTCCCATTCCCTTCCTTCTCCCTTGCTTCTGCCTCCCTCCTTCCTTCCTATTTTCTTTCCTCTCTCCATCCTCCATGCCTTTCTTCTTCCTTCTCTTTCTCTTTCTTCCTTCTTCCCTCCCTCTCCTTCCCCTCTCTCCTTTCTTCTTTTTCTCCTTTCTCTTTTCTCATTTTATTTTCTATCACAGATCCCCCACCCCTGTGAATCCACACACATGCAGTTGAACCATCTCAGGGGACCGACACCTGTCTGTGTGTGCACACGTGTCTGTTTCGGGGAGACCGGTGCCTGTCTGTGTGCATGTGTTTCAGGCAGACTGAGAGCTCTGTGTGTGTGTATGTCTGTTTTGGAGGGATAAACACCTGTCTGTGTGTCTGTTTGGGGAGACCGATGCCTGTCTGTGAGTGTACACGTATGTCTGTTTTCAGGGAGATGGACGTCTGTCTGTGTGTGTATGTGTCTGAGGGAGACTGACACCTGTGTGTGTGTGTGTGTGTGTGTGTGTCTGTCTGGGAGACCCACGGCGTCTGTGTGTGTGTGTGTGTGTGTGTGTGTGTCTGTCTGCCTGTCTCGGGGAGACTGATGCCTGGCTCCCTGTGTGTGTCTGTTTCAGGGAACCGACGCCTGTCTGTGTGTGCCGTATGTGTGTCTGTTTTGGGAGACGGATGCCTCTCTGTGTGCGTGTGTCTGTTTCTGTCACAGAAGGGCAGGTTCTCGTCAGCCAGAGTCTTGTCTTACACCCCGGGCCTGAGCAATGCCTTGTATGGTGTTGGCTCCTGGTCGGCGTTGTCGGATGGATGATGACTTGCACCATGTAGGATTGTTTTCCGCTGACTCCTGTGGCTCCTGGGGGCAAGAGGCAACTCCTGTGCCCTGGGTCAGTGGTGCGGTTGTGCGGGTTGCCGAGTGCACAAGCCCCGGGTGAAGGGGCAGTGGTTGGAGCAGGGCGGTTCAGGGTCCGAGCCCTGAGTCTGTTTCTGTGGCCGAGGCTCCTGCCTTCTGCCTGATGTCCTCTGCACAGACTCTTCCCGGCAAGGGGACAGGGCAGCTGTTCCCCTCCTGGCTCTGGATTTGGTGAGCCCAGGGCTGGGAGGGCAGGAAGCAGGTGGGGACAGGACCTCGAGGACCTGAGGCCCAGACCCACGTCGCCTCTCCGTGCGTGCTAGTGCCACGTGCAAGGGGTGCTGCCCAAGGCGCAGCACTGGGGCCCAGCTTGGATCCCAGCACATGGCCCCTGCTGTGTGAGCCCTGGTACATGAGCCCATTGGTGCAGCCTGGTCTGTCCAGGGGACATAGTTCCCATCACGATAGAGGACAGGCAGTGGAGGGCATGCGGCTCTCCATCAGGATATGGGGGGACACAGTATTCCTGTCATGATAGATTCTGTGGTATTTCCACCAGGATGGGGGGACACAGTATTTTTGTCATGATAGAGCGCTGTGGCGTTTCTGTCACGATAGAGGGCCCACCGTGTTCTGTCGTGGTAGAGGGTCTGAGTTGTTTCTGCCACGACAGAGGGCCCGCGTGTGTTTCTGGCGTGATAAAGGCACCGTGATAGAGGGCCCGGGTGTTTTCTGGCACGATAAAGGCACTTCTATCGTGATAGGGTGTGGTATTTCCACCAGGATAGAGGGGGACATGGTGGCTGCACCAGGATGGGGGGGTCACGGTGCTGCCTTAGCGTAGAGAGGGGGCAGGATACTCCTGTCTGCAGTCGGGGACTCCAGCAAGGTGGTGCTTGTCTGTTGTACTCGCCCATCTGTGTGTCTGCACCCCCACTAGGTGGGATGGTGAGCCTCTCCCCCACCCCTCGTGCCTTAAACCCTGGGAGACTTGGAGACGCGACAGGCAGTGACTGGGACCCGGGCATCCCCCTGGCCTGCGGTCAGGTGGCCAGGCGGGGGTGGGGGCCAGTGCCTACTGGTGGGGTCAGGGGGCCAGTGCCTACTGGTGGGGTCAGGGGGCCAGTGCCTACTGGTGGGGTCAGGGGGCCAGTGCCTACTGGTGGGGTCAGGGGGCCAGTGCCTACTGGTGGGGTCAGGGCAGTTGCCAGTGCTTGGGGTAGGGGTCAGTGCCTACTGGTGGGGTTAGGGGTCAGTGCCTACTGGTGGGGTTAGGGGCCAGTGCCCTGGGCCGTCCGGGGGCAGTGCCTACTGGTGGGGTCAGGGGCCAGTGCCTACTGGTGGGGCCGAGCTTCCCCGTGCTGTGCTGGGGAGCACCAGGGGCTCTGGTGTGGTGCCTGCATCTTAGAGCAGCGGTGGCTGGCGGGAACCTAGCCTGGTGGGTGTCGGGGTTGGCCACACCATGAGCACCTGATACAGATGTGGGTCTCCATGATCCTGGGGCTCCCCTTGGCAGATGTTATCTTTCGAGCCTGCCATGGACAGCCAAGGCTCCCCATGTCCATGCTGTGTTCCTGCCTGGTCGCCAGAGCCGAACACACCAGAACCAAGCTCCAAGCCCTTTCCTGACTTGCCGATGCCTGGCCCAGGTCCAGCCTCTGGGCTTTGCTTCTTCCCCTTCTCCTGTGTGCAAGGTCAGAGGCTGCAGCTCCGTCAACTCTTCCTCTTTGCTTGGACCCTGCAGCCCTGTGCCTTGGGGGCAAGGGGACTCAGATTGGGGGAGACACACCAGTGTCTCATCACCCCCCCCCCTCCTGTCACACTTAGCACCAATGACCACTTCCAGAGGGAAACATGTCAGGCTTGGAAATGCCCCAGCTTATAAGACCCCAGACCCCGGGACCCCAGGGACCGGAGCACAAGGTTTGTTTGCGGGAGCCCAGAGCTTGTTCCCCGGGAACCTCTGGGAGCGATGCTCAAATTTATTTTTAAGTCCCCTGGCCAGTGTCTGGCCCCTCGGAGGCGGCTGAGCCCTGCAGCTGGAGAGGCCCAGAGTGGACACAAAATGCAGCATTGCTGACTCTGATTCTTGGAGCAGCGCCATGGACACCCTGGGGCCCAGTGTCCATTTCGGCGGGGGGCCAGTAGAGCTGCTGTTTTGGTACAGTTTGACTCCGTAGCTTTTTGGGGGGCAGGAAGCCTCGAGCTGCCATGGATTGAGCCCACCCTCTCCCTGTTCCCTCTTTAACTGTTTCATCGGTCCCAAGGCACCCGCCGGTCAGCTGAGCTGTGAGGCTGTAAAGTGGGGGGGTTCCTGGGGGGCAGGCCCTGTCCAGCTCTTTTCCCTCACAATCCTCACATCTTCTTTCCTTCCGGGATCCCACAAAGGGTTCCAGGGTCACTCTGTGGCTCTTAGCCCTGAAGCCTCCAGGCAGGTCCGTGGGGGCTGCCCCACAGAGCAGGCTGTGGAGGTCCAGGGTTAATGTGGGCGCCTAAGTTGGGGTACACCCTCCGGTGGATCAAGGCGCCCCCTCCTGCTTCGTTGAAGCCCCCAGAGGTGTTTTTAGTGCTCAGGCCTGAGCCCACCTCTGCTGCTTCCCTGGCAGGAGGGGCAGCCCAGAGCCCCCACTAGCACCCCCCCAGAAAGGATGGGCTCAGAGTCAACAGGCTTTTAGCCCACCCCTAACCCCCCACTCTGCTTGCCTACATATCCTCAGACAGTTGCACCCCCTGTTTTTTGCCCCTTGCTACCACTTTGAAGAAAACGGGGGGGGGGGGGGGGGTGGAGGGGGTCATAGCGCCCCCTGGTGCCTGCTACTCTTTGGTCTCTAGCCCTCTTTCTCACCAGAGCCTTTTCTCCTATTTTGTGGCTCCCTCCAGCGGCTGCCTCCTAGTACTGCAGCCATGGTTTCTCCCTTAGCAGCTTTGGGGAGAAGCCTGGCAGCTGGTTCCCTGTACGTCCCTGAAGGAACACCAGGGGCGCTGATCTTCAGCCTAGGCTCCCCAACGCTCTCCCGCACCCCAAAACTGCCTTTCTATGACTCTGCATGAGTCAAGAGTTTTGTGTTTCCTATGAATGAAGAGAAGGAATGTAGGGCAGAGACACAGGCACACACACATTTACATTCTCAGACACAATCATTCACACTTACACTTCAATGCTATACACGCTCATATACACACTCATATGCACATACACTCACACTTACACTCATGCAGTACATATACACACTCATTCATACACATATACACACTCATTCTCACGTAAACTCGTACACACAACTGTATGCAGTCATACACAGTCATATATACACTCATGTGTTCTCATACATATACTCTTACATATAATTTTATACAAGTATATACACTCATGTACACATACGCATACACAGTCCCAACATACACTCAAACATACACGTTCTGCCCACATACTTATACATACTCATACTTTTGTACACTCAAGCACACATAGACATACACTGATACGACTCATACACACATACTCATACACTCTCACCCCCACACACACACCCCACACACCCCTTGGGAGCAGAGTGGCCCTGGACTGAGTGTGGACTCTGCATGTTGGGATCCCCAGGGGCCCCTCCCCAAGCACCACCAGGAGTGACCCTAAGCACCACTGTTATGGCCCCCCCAACCCAGAAAAAATGTGATTGATTACATAAAGAAGGGCAGGGAGGAAGAGAGACGCGCTCCTGGGACAGCCCCATGGCAGCCTCATGTCCAGCCCTTTCACCCCATTTTGCTCGCCAGCACCCCGGGGAGGGGAGGCCAAGTGCATACTTGAGGTCCTTCCTGTTCCTAGCCTGTCCCCTGCCTATGCTCCTTGTACCACCTTCCTCCCTGCAGGGGATGTGGGGGAGGCCCCAGCCCCCCAGATGGAGGCATCAGTGAGGCCTAGGTCAAGGCTGAGGCCATGGTCCCAGCAGCTTCCGTCCCTCTGGCTGTCCTGTGTCCCCGTCTCTGTGTGGCAACCATGGGCCGAAGAGACTGTGGGCCTACGTCTGGTTTTTTATTCTATTGCCTTAAACAAATTGGCCTGGGAATCTCCGTGTCTCTTTTGCTGGGGATGGGAGGTGGCGGTGTGGCACAGCCAGTGGGTGCTTAGTGGCTACTCCCAGTCCAGTGCTCCCAGTCCAGTGACCAGGGCTTCTGTTGGATGGTGGCACCAGCCCATTGGCTGAACCTGGCCCACTGGGTTTCTCTTGGAGGCTTCTCCTGTGCAGAGCTCTTAGCACAAGCCCTGTTTGCTCCTTCGGCTGGAGCAGAGCTAAGCTCGGAAGGCCCCCGCCCCCATGTCTCTGGGGGTAGTTTGCCCAGCTGACACCTGTCCCTGAGGCTGTCTGGGCCTCAGGCAAGTGAACTGTAGCCTACAGCTTCTGGCGGTTCCCTCCAGAGAGCCCATGAATTAGTAATGGGCCGGCAGGGACCAGAGCTGCTAATTGTCACTTGCTCCCCCCACCCCAGGCGCCAATGAGCACGCTGACAGACCTGGTTTGATCCCCAGCCAGAGCCATACAGCAGGGGACTGAGGGCCGGCATGTGGTATCCGGCATGGAGGGGGCACCCCGTGCCTTCCTGAGAGGGGTGGGCTTGCTGGGTGGCTGGTGCCTTTGGGGACCTCTGCCCTGCCGGGGACTAAAGTGGGTAAGGCCAGGCTGGACCCATAACATGCCTTGTACACCAGCAACCTGCGTTCCATCCCCAGCATCCCATGGAGCCCCCAAACCCTGCTAGGAATGAACCCTAAGTGCAGAGGCAGGAGTAAGCTCCAAGCATTGCAGGGTGTGGGCCCCCACCAAAAAAAGGGCAAAGGGACAGGCTGAGGGCACTGCCAGACGGTGACTGGGACCTCATGCTGGGGTCCCAGGTGAGTGGTGTGTAACCGTGGCCCAGCCTCTGCACCTCTCTGGGGTTCGCTACATTCTGTGGGTTCCTGGGCGGCGGCATGAGGCTCAAACTCAGTTTTGCCAAACCAGACTTGGTGTTCGGTCTGTCCAGGGATGTTGGCCAAGTGGCCGTGTCTCTCTGTCCTTCATCACCCAGATTTATCTCCTACAGATCCCACTGTGTGTGGGGGCCTGGGGAGTGGGGGCTCCTTCCTCACTGCCCTTCCCGCACCTCTCGCTCTTCCCAGAAGGCCATGGGGCTCTCATGGCTGAGGACGGGGACTGGGGAAGACCCCTGGTCCTAATCCACTGTCCACCCTGCTCTTCTTTACCTGGCTCGGGGCCACAGTATTCCAAACTTGGTCCCTGAAAGTCCACTCCTGGACAGGGTTTACCAGGTTGGGGGGTTTCCACGGGGGGCCCTTGTGGTGGACCCTGGGAGGCGGGAGGGAGGAGGCCCCTGGCCGAGGCAGCGGGGCTGTGGAGTACTTTGCACAGGGTCCTGGGGTCTGTGAGCACGCGGTGGTGCTCGGGCAGCCCGCACAGGGGCGTTTTCAGTAGTAAGGTTAGAGCCAACAGTCCAGAGCTCAGCTCACAGCTCTTGGTGTTGTTCCTTCTGGGCCTTTTCTTAGTTGTGTGGCTTGCCACAGTGCTGCCCTACATGCAGCTGGGCCGGGTTCCATCTCTGAGGTCTCCCAGAGACCCCAGGTGGTCCGGGAACCCCCTTTTGGCCTCCTCGGGTTCCCATCTTGAGCCACCAACTGAGGAGTTGCCAGGAGGGCCTCCAGGTCTCCTGAGCCCTGGCTGGGTGCCCCCTTCACCTCAGCATTTCCATTTCTTCTGTTGTCCTTTGGTCTCAAATGTGCCTGTTCAGCCTCTGCTTGTTTGGGGCCACACCCGGCAGTGCTCAGGGCTTGCCCTTGATTTTGCGTTCAGGGATCACTTTTTGGCAGGGCTCTGGGGACCACATGGGATGCTGAGGATCAAATCGGGTTGGCTACATATAAGGCAAGCACCCTCCCCACTGTACTAACACTTAGTCTTGAGGGCACACAACTGGCCGCCCAAATGCTTCTCCCCACTGTCCTTCCTGTTTCTGCCCAACCTGGGAGAGCGTTTCCCAGCCCACGTCTTCCGGGTTGTGTCACCTTCCTTCAGGTTTGAAATTCACAACCTCTTAATGCGGGGACCAGAGCGATGGTACAGTGAGGGAATAAGGTGCCTGTCTTGCATGCGGCCAATCGGGCTTGATGCCCGGCATCCCACAGGGGTCCCAGAGCACCACCACCAGGGGTGACTCCTGAGTACAGAGCCTGGAGGAAGCCCTGAGCACGGCTGAGTGTGGGAAGATTACACGTATCACTCAGCTCCACGCACAGCTGACTAGCGTTTCTGCGTGCCCTCCTTCTGGTCTTTCCCTTAGTTGCATGGACTTAACAAAGTACTTTTTTAATTTTTCTCTTTCTCTCCCTGCTCAATGCCGAGCTCTTGCCAGATGGATGGTTTCTCTTCTGTTCTGTTCACATGTCATTATAGTGGAGCGTCAGGACGGTATTAGGAAGGGTGATTAGAAGGCCCGATCTGTCTAGGCTGGCGCTCCCAGGCTCAGGAGAGATTTGGGTGAGTGTGGGGCTGCCGTTAAGCCGGGGACTTGGTTCCCCACCCCCTCTGCCCCCAGAGCTCAGGATCAGGCACTCCGGCGTCTGCAGAGGCTGTGGCCTGCTCAGAAAAGGGGCTGCGTTAGCACCTGGGCGGCTGCCAGTGCTTCTGGATTTTTCTACATTTCTGTGCTCCTTGGCCCATACCAGAACCTGAGACAGTCTTACATCAGCCTTTCCCAATGGGGGCAATCCCAGAATGATCCTGGAGGACAGCAGATGGTTTGCTCAAAGAAGATAGAGTTCCATGTGCGCCTTCTGAAGAGGGACAGTGGGGCCAGATCAGCCTGGGAACCTCCTGGTCTAAGGCTCAGTTCATTGACTCTGTGGGTCTTTTTTTTTTTCTCTTTTTTTGGGTCACACCCGGCAATGCTCAGGGGTTTCTCCTGGCTCTGCAATCAGGTATTACTCTTAAGCGGTGCTCGGGGGACCATATGGGATGCCGGAGGATTGAACCCGGGCTGGCATGGGCCGGCCGTGCAAGGCAAACGCCCTACCTGCTGGGGCTATCACTCCGGCCCCTGTGGGTCTTTAGGCAAATTCCTGACCCTCTCTGATGTTTTGCCTGCCCCTCCCCACCATACAGGTGCCCTGCAAGAGTGCCCCCAGTACCTGTCTTACTGGTAAGCAGGTGAATGGTGGGTTCCCAGCGGGCACACATGCATGTGGTTTGATTTTTACTACTCTGTCTCCTGCAGGGCCTGCCCTTGTCTCATTTTGGCGAAACACTGAAGTCTGTGCCCAGGATTTTTCTCTCAGTGCTGGGATGTCAGGGTGACTATGTTCAAGAGCTGTGGGACCCTCAGGAGAGGTTGAGAGGAGCAGTGAGATCAGCAAACAGGCATTGGGTGGCCAGGCCAAGGGCTTAAGTGGAAGGAAGCTGGGGCGGGGCGGGTTTGGGGTAGCAGCTGCGGATCTGGGGAAGATTCTTAGGTG